>PVJI01029562.1:0-15153 GCA_004026765.1 Micronycteris hirsuta
GAGGACGTGCCTCATTGTCTTAGGACAGGGAGTTGACCCATTTGTTCAGAAGTGAATGAAATACCTCTGATGAAGCCACGCGAAGTGGATGTTGATTAATGCTGCCTACTGACAAATTCTGACCTTTGTGAACCTCTTTACAGCACTGCGAGACACCGGAAAGCAGTCTATCAATAGTGACTGGAAGATAGAACACTCCGGAGCCTTCAGCTTAGCAGGAACTACTGTTCATTATGTGAGACGAGGCCTCTGGGAGAAGATCTCCGCCAGAGGTCCCACTACATCACCTTTACACCTCCTGGTACGAGGGAAAGAGTCGATGACGACATTGTGTTATCAGTCCCCGTGGCAAAGGACATTCCCACCACGCCTTCTCTAATCTTTTTACCAAATTTGAAATGTCAGGTAGACATTTAAAATCATTTAAGAGGTGGGCTTTTAGGGATTTTTTAAAATGTGTTTGCAGTCGTGATATATAAAAATGGACATTATTACACGAGGAACCAAATTTTATAGGGACCCACAGACTCAAAGTAGAGGTGAATTGCAAGCAACAAAAAAAAACCCTCTTTTTCCTCAAAGTGTGCATTTGCTAACCAGAGTGGAAGACTGCAGAGAGCGTGCTGTGATTGGTGAATCATAGCGTTTTATACATCCAAGAAACGGGCCTTGTCTGAATCTGTATAAAATGCCTTCGAAAAAATGACACTGTTTCAGGGGAAAACATTTGGTGAATGTATCCAACAGTGCTTTCAGTCACTCTCTTCTGTTTTCATACTGGGTTGATTCCTGTACAGAATTACAAAATTTAGAAATGTTTGGGATAGGTTTCTCTACCAAGTAATCAAAGACGAGGTGTGAGGCAGGACAGAGTTTGGAGCGAGAGAAGCAGGACACTGGGGCCCTGCGTCCAAGCTGGTGGCAAGTTCAAATGCCCTCTGTGACCTTCATCACTGCAGTCAGTGAGAACGGCTCAGGAGCCAGAGCACTGACTGCAGAGCTGGCGTGTTTTCCGTCCTAGTGACAAAGTCTAAAATTCAGGCATGTCAACACCTCTTTAAGTCCACATGTAGAAACAACTTTAAAACACGATCGACTGACTCTTTGTTTGGAGTGTGGTATGCCACGTTATTTAACGTTGCCACACAATTTCAGTTGCATTTGCCTTCAATTGGAGACATCTGTTTTGCTAGACTAGGCAGTAGAGGTTCAAATCACGTCCTGGCCCATTTGCTTTTCCTCCTCGAATGTGTGGGCAATGCGCCCGGGGTTCTAGTTCAAGTGCACATTCTGATTCGCTGGGTCTGGGGAGGACCCTAAGACCTGCACTTCTCACCAGCTCCCAGGCGATGCCCCACTGCTCCTCCAGGGGCCACATTTAACGTCACAATGTTTTCTCCAATTTCAATCGATAGGTTTTATCGACAGGGATTAAGGGAGCAAGGAGAGGTGCATGAGGACCACTATTCCAAATCTTGATGATGATGATGATGATGATGACTACCGTTCACTGAGTCAGACCCTGTCCAAAGTGCTTTATGTTCACGACAGCATTCCATCCCCACAGTAACACTGTGTCACGTGTGTTGTTGTGACTCCATTGTACTGAACAACTAATACTGGAAAGGGTCAGGAACACGCAGGGTCTCCCAATGAGTCATTTAGCTGTGAATAATTTAGGTGTTAATCACTCTACTTATAACACTGCTCCTGATGTGAAGCTTAGACCTAAGCTCTTCAAACAGCCTTGGAACACTAGTGTGTGTGTTCTTGGAATAATTAATTACTCATGCATCTCCCCACCATTTCTTTGGATCCTATTATGTCACTTGAGTGGGAAACTTTACTCTGTGCTGGGTGCCATCTGGAGAGGGGGAAGAAAATGACTCTAAACAAACATTGTATGCCCAATATCTGGCTCTTTCCATGGTTGGCTCACTTATTTTTTTAATGTATTTTTCAGGTACAGTTGGCATACAATATCCTATCAGTATCAGGGGTACAACATAGTGATCAGATGTTAGTGAACCTTAGGAAGTGCTCACCCTGGGGCCACCTAAAATGACCACATTCCCAGCAATCAACATTTTTAATGATTGAATGGCAGGAAATGCCGTCAGGTGGCCCATATTTTTCATGGGATGAGACCAAAGCTCTTTTGCTGAGCCTCTAATTCCAAATCTTAAAACAGTCGATGTGAGGCCTCAGTGCTGGGCAGAGGGGCTTCCCTTGCTGCAGAATTCTTAATCTGACTGGTAGTTACCGAGGTTTTTCCTGGAAGCCTGACACATAATTAAAGTTAGTGAACTATGTCTAAAAGAAGGCATCTATGTGACCTGGATTTATTCAGTAATCCAAGGGAAACTGCACTTCTAAGACGTTTTTCCTTAATGACTATTGCAGACTGAGCGCCTGAACTGCACTTTGAAAGGCAGTGCCTCTGCCTTGCCTCAGTCTCTGCCCCTCCACTCCTAAGGCCGTCACACTTTCCTTCTTGCAAAAGTGCGCGGCCAACTTCAGATGGCTTCAGGAGGGGCTGATGGTGTTGTAGCCAGGGTGTCTACTTTAAAGGGCATTATTTATTCAAGGACAATCTAAAGTCCTATCAGTGAAAAGGTAGCATTCTTTCGGAAAGAGCAACAGGTTTTTATTTAGTTAGATAAGTCAGCAAGTAGCTGTTCTTTATGTTTACTTCATCAATTGAAAACCTATGTAATAACCAGGCTCGTCCAGAAAAAGAGAGGACCCAAATAAATAAAATCAGAAATGAGAGAGAATAACAACTGACACCACAGATGTACAGAGGATTGTGAGAAAATATTACAAACAACTGTATGCCAACAACTTGGGCAACCTGGAAGGCATGGGTAAGTTCCTAGAAATATACAATCTTCCAAAATGGAATCAAGAAGAAACAGAATTTGAATAGACAGGTAACAGCCGGTGAAATTGAAGCAGTAATCAAAAAGCTCCCAGCAAAGAAAAGTCCTTGACTGGAAGGCTTCGCAGGTGAATTTTACAAACATTCAAAAAGAACTAACACCTATTCTTCTCAACCTATTCCAAAAAATTCAAGAGTAGGGAAGACTCCCAAGCTCATTTTATGAGGCCAGCATGATCCTAATTCCAAAACCAGATAAAGACACTACAAAGAAAGAAAATTATAGGCCAATAGCCCTGACAAATATAGATGCTAAAATTCTCAACAAAATATTAGGAAACCAGATCCAGCAATACATTAAAAAGAATATACACCATGATCAAGTGGGATTTATTCTGGGGGTGCAAGGTTGGTACAACACCCACAAATCAATAAATATGATTCACCACATAAACAAAAGAAGGAGAAAAATCACATGATCATATCAGTAGATGCAGAAAAAACACTTGATAAAATTCAGCACCCATTTATGATAAAACCCCTCAGTAAAGTGGGAATAGAGGGAGCATGCCTTGACTAATAATGGCCATACATGACAAACCACAGCAGATATCATGCCCAATGGGCAAAAGCTACAAGCATGTCCTTTAAGATCAGGAACAAGACAGGGATGTCCACTTTCACCCCTCTTATTCATAGCAGTACTGGAAGTCCTATCCACAGCAATTAGACAAGAAGAAGGAAAAAGATGCATCCAAACTGGAAAGGAAGAAATAAAACTGTCATTATCTGCAGAGGACGTGATACTGTGCATAGAGAACCTGAAGGAGTCCACCAAGAAGCCACTACAACTGATAAATGAATCCAGGCAAGTAGCAGGATACAAAATAAATATCCAGAAACCAGTTGCATTGTTATACATTGATAATGAGCTATCAGAAAGGGAAACTAAGAAAACAATCCTACTGGCAATTGCTTCAAAAAGAATAAAATACCTAGGAATAAATTTAACCAAGGATGTAAAAGACCTATACTTGAAAAATTATAAGACACTGAAGAAAGAAATTGAAGATGCAAGTAAGTGGAAGCACATACCGTGTTCATGGACAGGAAGAATTAACATCATTAAAATGTCCATAATACCCAAAGCTATCTACAGTTTCAGTGCAATTCCTATCAAGATATCAATGGCACATTTCACAGAGTTAGAACAAATATTCCAAAAATTTATATGGAACCACAAGAGACCCCAAGCTGCCACAGCAATCTTGAGAAAGAAAAACAAAGTTGGAGGGATCACACTGCCTGATGTTAAACTATACTACAAGGCCATAGCAATCAAACAGCATGGCACTGGCATAAAAACAGACACAGAGATCAATGGAACAGAATAGAGAGCCCAGAAATAAGCCCACACCTTTATGGTCAATTAATATTTGACAAAGGAGGCACAAACACAATGGGGTAAAGATAGTCTATTTAATACATGGTGTTGGGAAAACTGGACAGATACATGCAAAAAAAATGAAAATAGACTATCTTCTTACACCATACACAAGAATAAACTCAAAATGGACTAAAGACTTAAATGTTAGACTTGTGGCTCTAAGAATCCTAGAAGCAAACGCAGGCAGTGAATTCTCAGACCCTGTCATAGCAGCATTTGCTTTGATGTGTGTCCTCAGGCAAGAGAGACAGGAAATAAACAAATAGGACAAGAAATAAACAAATAGGACTCAAACTAAAAAGTTTCCACTTAGCAAAGGAAACCATCAACAAAATGAAAAGACAACCCACTGAATAGGAGAATCGAGGAGTGTTAACGGTGGCTGGATGCGTCGTGGTTTGTGCGTCACGACATGTTGTGTAGACAGCTTCTGTACTCTCTCGGATTCACAGAAGCGATAGATCCCATGGAGTCATCCAACTGTGCAAATGTGTTTATAAAGAAACATATGTTCGCGCTTTCTTTTTTTTTTAATGAAGATATTTCAGGTATGTTTCTTCATTTACAATGTGTATGAGCCTAGAACAGGATAACCGGGGAGAACAAATCAGGCAGCGTCCCTGCCTACATCCAGTGCAGCCCCAAACCCAGGGGTCCTCATGTTTTCGTGCATCCTTTATAGTTTATTGCACTGTTCACATGCGTGCACATAACGGTGCACATTATTAAGTTAATATTTTGACAAAGTTCAAGATGAACTGTCAGTATGCCTAGAATGAAATTCTTGTCCTCTAGCTGGCTTTGAAGTTCTCCAACCTCATGGAGTAAAAGAAATTCCAGAGTCTTCTGTCCTCTTCCCCTGTCGATGCAGGGACTTTCTAGTCATCTTCCTCTGTTATATGAATCGAACAGCTACATTCTATATTAACATGTGGGTGGCAGCTTGATGTTAGGATACATACTCAAGTCCGTCTGCTTGAAAGCAGATGATCTGGTGTCTCTGACCTCATTCAAGTGGCCTTTCCCTCGTGAGGCCTTTGGCTTGGGTAAGCAAGGAGCTACCTTTTCAGAAGTATAACATTTACAGCACTGAAGCAACAATGTCACATTTCTAAGTTTATTGAAGAAGTGTGCGTACCATGCAATAAGCACTTTAGGCGACCCGTATCCTTAGTTTTATGCTTCCGTTGAGTGTGCTCTCCCCTGACCCCTCTCCCTTTATCACTCAAATATGTTCCGTTGTAGGTGCTGTTGTTTCAAGACCAGACTTACGGCCTTCACTACGAATACACGGTCCCCTCAGACCCCCCGGCCGAGAACCAGAGCACTAAGGCCCCCGAGCCGCTCTTCATGTGGACACACACGGGCTGGGAGGATTGCGACGCCACGTGCGGAGGAGGTAAAGGACAGTCCACTGTGTGTCTTTCCAAAGCAGCCCTTGTTTTTGGATGGACTGTGGATCATTAAGACAGATCTGCAACCTTTTACCTGAAATTCCAAACTCCATAAAGAATTGGAAACTGAAAGTTTTTGTGGCACATTTAGTGGCTAAATACCTCAACTATTCAATATTTCGTGGCAAAATTTGATGTGACTTGAAAAAAGGCCATTGGGGTGTGTTACATATCTCACGATGATTACTCATTGCTGGGCTCCATCTAAATACCGATGTGTTTGCTCACAGGGGCTGTCCTGGCCATGTCACATGTGTGCACTTGTCTGTATTTTACTTTTTATCTGTATAAAATGTTAAAAGTTCTAAATACCGAAGTGCATCTTCCCCCAAGACCTGAAATGAATGTGAAGGTGCTAGGAAAGAGGTATTGAGTTTGCTTCTGTCTTGTCTGCGTACTTAAGTTAAATATGTATAGTGCAGATGAAAAAAATAATTTAATTTCCCCAATTCCTTTCTTTTCATTTGTTTTAGAGTATGTCAGTGATTTCCATAAATATGGAGGTATCCTGAAATTTGAATCAAAGGTTTTTCTTTACTTTTGATTTTATGTTAGAAGTTGAGCAGGCAAAAGTCCAAATTACTTCAGCATGAAATGTGAGTCCAGAAAACCAGGAAGCCCTGCGAATGAGACAGGTGGCTGGCCCGGCTGAATGGGTGGTCGGTTACAGAGCCAGTGAGTGCCAAGGCCAGGTCAGGATCCCAAGTCACCAGACTCTCGACTTGCACTTGTACCTTGTGCGTCAGCAGCGGTATTTCCTTCCTCATTTTCATTTAGCAAATTTCCGAAGGCTATGTAGTAACAGAGACCCTCTGAAGCTTAAATGAAACATTGTATTTAATTTTAACGTACACAAAAATGTATGTTATCTACACAATATAAACTGGTTAGCACAAAGAGGCAGAACATCAATTTTGTTTCCTAGGCAAAGAGACTACTACTACCTATAACTTAAATTTGCACAGGAGGAGTTGCTGAGGGCGCAGCGGAGACTAAGCTGTGATACGTACTCTGGGTAACAATTCCATAGATGGAAATAAGTAGGGCCTGGGGAGATGGGAGGGGACCGGTGCTGGATATGGTAGTCAGAAAAGGCCAACGAGCTCACGCTGAGTTAAATATCTGGTACGGGTGGGTGCCACCTGTGAGGGTGTCTGGGGCAAAGAGTTCCGTGTGAAAGCCCAAGGCAGCAGTAGAGGTGGCACGCGGGAGGGGCAGGAGGAACGCCAACAGGGCCTCCGACTCTGACTGATGTGAGATGCCATTGGAGAGTTTGAATACAGGAGTGACTTATTCTGGCTTCTGTTTTAACCATTATTTCTGTTTCTGAGCTGAGAGTAGATAGAATGAAGGAAAAGGGTAAAAGCGGAGAGATCAATCAGTAGGTTATTGCAATAATCCAAGAAAGAGATGACAGTAGTTTGACCTCGGTGGTGACAATGGAGGCAGGGGAAGTGGTCAAGTTCTGTGTATATTTTGAAAGTAGAGCTAGTAGAATATGGTGATCGATTAGACGTGGAACATGAGAGAGAGATGTCAAGGATGACTGTGATGGTTTTGGCTGAGTGACTGGCAGGATAAAGTCGCCACTGACTTACATAACAAAGCCTGGGGCGTGGCACACTCAAGAGAGATTGAGTTTCAAAACAGATTTGAGGTGCCTATTGGAATTCTAAGTATGGTGTCAAGTAAGCAGTTGGATATGTAAGTGTGGTGTTCAGGAGAGAAGATTGAGCTAGAGATAAACAATATGAGGTCTGTCTGCAAAAAGTCCAGCCATTGTTAATATAACGAGAATGGTCTGTGAGACATCAATGTCACCTGGCAGCTAAAGAGAGTGGACTGGAATGCACATGCGTGAGCAATGACGACTTCACTGTACTAGTCAGTGGGGGCAGTAGATGCCACTGAGTGAGATGTGTACTGTGTGGCCATCACGTTCAAAATAACTGAGCAAGTAGAGCAACGAATCTGCATCAAATTTTGCGTTAAGCTTGAACATTCCTCCGTGAAAACTATTCAGATGATTCAGAAGGCTGCAGCTTTGGGCAGCTGGTGATGGGCAGCTTCATCATGACAATGTGCCTGCTCATGCATCACGTCTCGTGCAGAGTTTTTTGGCAAAACATCAAATCGCCCAGGTGACTCAGCCCCTCTACAGCCCAGATTTGGCGCCCTGCGACTTCTGGCTTTTCCCAAAACTAAAATCATCTTTGAAAGGGAAAAGATTTCAGACCATCGATGAGATTTAGGAAAAAACGACGGGGCAGCTGATGATGACTGGGAGAATTGTGTGAGGTCCCAAGTTGCCTACTTTGAAGGGGACTGAGGTGTCATTGTGCCATGTGCAATGTTTCTTGTCTCTTGTGTCTTCAGTAAACATCTGTTTTTCATATTACGTGGCTGGATACCTTCTGGACAGACCTCGTATAGGGATAACATTTTTAAATGCTATGACTAAGTGAAGTCACCTAAGGAGTGAGTGAAGAGAGAGAAGCTATTGGAGGATTGAGTCTTGGGACACTGCGTCATCTCAGGGTCAGAGAGATGAGGAGGAACAGCAGAGCGGATAAAAGCGAGTACCAACTACATGGGAGAAAAGACAGGCAGGTGAGAATGCTTTCCTGTAAGGCAAGTGAGAAAGTGTTGTAAGAAGGACAGAATGATAGACTGTATCAAAGCTGCTAACAAGTCAAAAATAACGTGGCTTTGGATGGTAAACACACAACACAATATGCAAATAACGTATTATAGAATTATATACTTGAAACCTATACAATTTTATTAACCAATGTCACCCCAATAAATTTAATTTAAAAAAATGAAAAAAGCAGGCTGAGAATTAACTCTTACGTCTAAATATAGTTATTATATTTTCAAATACACTCTATGTACTATATTTGAAACTAACAGGTCAATGATGACCCTATCAAAATTAATTTTCACTAAGTATTTGACTCAAAAGACACAGTAGAGTGGATTCGAAAGAGATGGCCTGCAGCAAGTTGGAGGGAGGGCTCAGGGCGCCCCGGGAAACACCACTGGCAGCAGAAGACAGATGTGGCAGCAGTGGGAGGAACAGGGGCTGAGTTCATTGTTGTGTTTGACGGGGGAGTTGGCGGTGGGGGGGTGGGTAACACAGGATCGTTTGCCAGTGTGCATTTTCTGGAACAGAACAGAAAACTGGTAATGCAAATGAAGGAGGAAAAGATGCTGGAGCGGTATCCTTGAGTAGGCAAGAAGGGACGGAGTGGAGCAGGTGCCGTGATGTAGAAATACAGACAGCCCTTCACCAGCCATGGGAGAAAACACAGTATGGTATGTGTGAATTTATGGTGGAACCCTCCTGGTTGCATCGGTTTTACCGATAAAAGCCTCTTGCTGAGCGGGAAGGTGGGAGGAAGATACTGGACTTTTGAAAAGAGGTCACTTAAGAGAATGAGAGAATGCACAGACAGATATGTGAACTTTCATTGCGGGGTAGCGTCAGGGGTCCACATCAAGTTCATGGTCATGAGTGTAGTTTGACACCAATCACTATAATGCGTGCTCCCTCCAGCCGTGTACAGCGTGCCAAAGCACCTGTGCAGGAGGTGTGGGAATTGCCAGGGGAATATAATGAAAAGAAAGGAGAATATGGTTGACCTGGGGGTGTTTGTAAGGAGCTGAAGATGGTTGGCCATGGAACTGAGTTGCATAAGGAAGAAAGGAAAGGCGTGAGGGGCATGAAAGACAGTGAGAAGGAGATAGGATTGATGGATCGTAGGACCTAGTGGGGCTACAGAACTTTCAGAGCTCAGGTATTAAATGGACAGCGCTGGAAATCCAGGAGATAATGGCAGCAGATAGAGCTGAGGTCATGGAGGGGCTCTAGTGACTGGTGATGATGAGACCAGGGGAGTTACTGGCCCAAAGTGAAAGAAAGGTAAGTTCTCGAGGAAGAGGAGAGGGCCGGGAACCGAGGGGCCTCGGTGCTGGAAGAGTCACTCAGATTGATATTGTGGTTACGAAACTTGTGCTGGGAGCAGTGTTAGAAAATATAACACTAATGCAGTGGCTGAAATCTTAAAGAAAGGGAGTAGCCCAGAGGTTGAAGTCTGATGTCACCAAGAAAGGGACTGGGTGGCAGAGTCTGCTCCAAGGCTGGAGACAGAGGAGGAAGAAAGGGGCGAAGGGCTGGTGGTGGCCTGAGCAGCTGGGACACCCACTGCCTCTGCATCAGAGGTACCGGGAACGAGCAAGAAAATGGCCACCCCCTGGAGCTGTGGGGAAAGAAAGGAAGGGTCCTCGGGGAGAGAAAGAAATATATGGGGAACACCCAGAGGTGCAGAGGGTGGGGGAGCAGCTGTTGTCAGAACACTCAGGGCCCTGGGTGTTCATCTGGCTCCTGAGCACCTGCCCTCCAGGGTCACCAGAGCAAAGGCCACGTTTGGGGTAGGGAAGGAGGTGATGTCACAGAACAAACTTTGTCCCCAAGGACACAGGTCTCCCAGGGCCCTGATTTGCCACATGACTTGGGACCCTCCGCCCTCCTGCCCCTCCTGCTGATGCTCCCATGTCCACCCGCAGGCCTGCTCCCCGCTCCCCGCACTCTTCACTGCTGCCAGGGCCCATACCACTCACGGGGTTCCGCATCACGTCCTCTAGCCAAATAAAAAACAAAAACACAAATAGAAACAAGCATATTTGAAATGCAAATCTATACGCTTCGAATTTTCTGTGCTCTGTAACTCGGGCAAGAGCGAGCAGCACCGTCCGAGGGCAGGGTGCGGGCAGGTGGGTGATGAGAGACCGCGGTTTGTGTCAGAGTCCTGACGGACAGTCCTGAAGTGTGTTTATGTTTGAAACTCCGGGCCAGAAAATGTTTGCCCAGCACACTTTGTTATCCTTGATTTTTTTTTCTTTCTTTTGTGATTGTGTCTAATGAAAGCTGCATCAGAAGTAAACATTCAGAATGGGTCAGTCTCCAGTTCAAGCAAATTATTAGGGTTAAATTTTTTTTCTAAAAAGAACCTTAATTACAACTTGGAATCTATTTTGCCAATTTCCAAACCTTCAGAAATAGAGGTTTACTGTAAGTTCTTTTTGCTTCAGAGTCAGAAGTGCTTTTCAATATTTTTAAGCATGAATTTTAAGTTACGAACATGAGAAAATTGAAGGGGAGACAGATTAAGTGACTTCCCGGTTGCGGAGGAGCCGGGAATAGAACCAGGATTCTTGAGTTCAAGGCTCCTTTCCCCCTTCATCACATACTTTCTTCAAGAGCAGATTAGAAGTTAAACATTGTTTCCACAAAATGGGGCATGTTCCTTAGAGATTATATAGATTTCCTTTGGATTCAAAGAAATGTTTCATTTTATTCTGTTCAAGTCAGACAGAAAGGGACAAGGACCATATGAGTTCTTTCATGTGGGATATCCTCAACACAGAAAGCAACAGGTAAACAAACAAAAACTCATAGATACAGAGAACGGTATGGTGGTTCCCGGAAGGAAAGGGGGGGTTGAAGAGGGTAAAGGGGGTCAAATGTATGGTGAAGAAAGCCTGCTCGACTTTGGGTGGGAGTGGTGAGCACGCAAGGCAAGGCACAGACGCTGTATTGCAGAACTGTGCACTTGAAATTTAGACAATCTTATTCACCAGTGTCACCCTTATAAACCTAATTAAAAATAAAGTGAAAATTTAAAAAGAACTTAGCTAGGTTCTTATTTTGATTTCAAATGGCTTCTTTTGTAAAATAGTCCTAATTATCCACAGCCTCAATATAATTTGTGCTCCACTAGACCTTCTCTCTCCAATCTGTTCCGTTGTGTTCAGTCAACAGCTTTCAATTATCCCTGACGATGTTAATAGGGCACATATTCATGTCAGTGCCAAAATATTTCTGGGCTTTTGGAAATTATTTTCCTTTGCAGTTCATAAATAAAGTGGATGGACAGAACTGCAGGAATCTCATCATTTCTGACTTCACATTGTCGATTTTATAGCCAGAAAAAGCTTTGTAATCTTTCAGCATATTCATGAATTAAATGAGAGTAAGTTCAAAGCACAGAACATTGGAAACAGATTCATGCAAAATTTATCTTCAACAGAAAAGAGAAAAAATAGCACCATTCTACTTCACAGAAAAAGATTCAGCAAGAACAAATAAAGTATCACAAGGCAGTATAAAATTTCATTGTTTGACATAGTTATTTTCTAAATTTTATGGTAAGGCATTAGATTGCCAGCAGTAAGTGGGAAAAAAGAAATTTTTAAAAAGATACCTTCATGTCATGTAGCTAAATTTTTATTCTACATCATCATCAAAGTTTACATCAGCATCTTCAACTGTGTTTTCAGGTGTCAATCTCATAAAGTTAATTTATTATTCTTGTTCGTATGAGTTATCATGAGATATGAAAAGCCTAAGATTTAACAACCCCTTCTTTTAGGAGGAATATTATTTTAGATGTATCTAAGGGATGCTGGTGGTCTTGAGTAAATGTTTCCAACAGTTTAGAATACATACAAATTTCATAATCATCTTTTCAAATTCACATGGTAATTCTAGGAAAATCTGAATGGATATATTATTTTGTATTTTAGTATTGGCCATTGACATCCATCCTTTTATTTTCAAACAGCTTGAAATGTACTGGTGAAATAAATGTTTACTAGCTTTAGTGTTCTAAAATATCTTTAAAGATCTTGGAAGGAATGTTTTAACTTTATTTTGGCAACACAGCAGTGCGGGCCACGGGTAAAGTTCTCTCTGAAATAGAAGACCTGGGTCCTCCCAGGCACTCGAGGTGTATCATTCCCTGACACCCCAGCGTCGGGCGTGGAGTCTGCATTTCGCACACTGCGCCCGGTAACTGCACCGTGCCAGGATGTTTGGTGATCCAGTGGATCGATCAATGAAATAAAACCTGGAAGGAGGACCCCAACATTCAATAACCTCTTTTGAAATAAATGAAGAGTTGAGCAGGCTTTTAGGACCTCTAAATGGATACAATTTAAAGGGGAAAAACATAAGCCAACATTCCACATTCTTTACGTTGGTCCAAATCCTACTAGCTTACGACTCGCATGCTGTCAGCCTTGACAGCGATACCCTAGACGCAGCCTTCCGTGTCCCTAGCCAGATTCTAAGGAGGCATCTAAGCTTTGGGTCCAAGTTCAGGAAGCATCTTGGAACACAAACGCCTGTACATTTTCGAGGGTGCACTTTGTTTGTTTTTCCATTTTAGAGGCACAGTGCATGTCCCAAAATAAATGTTATTAGCCAAAAAAGACACCACAATATATTTTCTCTTGGCATTATTTTATTTCAACAAAATTAATACAATTTTGTGTCCTACTTTCTTTACTTAAATTAGTAGGACCATTTTTATGTTGACATCAACTCTTTATAAACTTGGATTTTAATACTTAAATGATAACCCCTTCGCTGGATTTGGTATAGATAACTGTTCCCCATAATTTGTCATTGCATTGGCAGATGATTTTCACCATTTTAGGATGAATCTCTTTGTACAGAAAGCACTTTGGGCTTGAACGATATGCTTACCTGTCACTCACTGATGCCTTTTCCTACATGGACAGTGCACTCGCTGCTGCTGAGTGGTCCAAAGATGAGCGCCTTGTGCTTTTAGAGGATTCACTGCCCACAGAGCAGGGGTCAGAAAAAGCAAGTCGCTACACAGAGTGGGAGGTGGAGGTGTAGAAAGCCTTCCGGGAATGTGCAGAGGTGCAAAGGCACTGGGATTGAGTGAGAATATTTCTTACTAGGATGCAAAATAGGAACATCAAGCTAGGAGAAATGATTTGGCAGCAAAGTCAAAAGAAGCAAGTTTATGAAGGTCCTTTAGTGCCATGCTAGCACTCAGGTTACATGAATTTGAAGGTTATGGGATCTCATTTAAATATTTGTGCATGGCAATGACAAAATCAATTTGGATTATATATTGGGTGTGGTACACTATACAAAATAAAAACTTTTTTCATTAAAAAACAAAATAGTCATTTTACTATTAAGCCTGAACCCTGGGAAAAAAAATACTTTATAGAAATGTAAAAAAAAAAATGTCTGAGAAGTGAATGACATGATGTGACTGTGGCAGTTGTTCAGCTTTAAAATGTATGCTTAGAAAATAACCAGCAATGTATGTATTCCTAAGACGTGCTCGGAGAAAAGAGCCTTGTCCTCATTAAAGTGTGTTTACTTCTGGTTCACTTGCTGCCCATGGTTAGTTCAGAAATAAATAAATAAATAAATAAAATTTTAAAAGAAATTAATGCCCTGGCTGGCATAGCTCAGTGGATTGAGTGCAGGCTATGACCGAAAGGGTTGCCAGTTCAAATCCCAGTCAGGGTACATGCCTGGGTTGCAAGCCAGGTCCCCAGTGGAGGCCACGTGAAAGGCAACCACACATTGATGTTTCTCTCCCCCTCTCTCTCCCTCGCTTCCCCTCGCTCTAAAAATAAAGAAATAGAATCTAAAAAGAAAAGAAAAGAAAAATTCAGGAAGCCAAATGAATATATATGCATATATATACATATATATATAGTCTCCATTGTATAGAGTCCCACAATTTTATTTTATTTTTGATTTAATCTTTATTGTATTTTTCCATTACCAGTTAGTCCCCTTATGTCCCACTCCCCCCAGCAATCACCACACTGTTGTCCATGTCCACGAGTCCTTTTGCCTTTTGCAGTAACACATAGAGAGCTTCCATTATGAGCATCGAACTCATCATGAACTCACTCCCGAGGACATGGTTTTGTGTTTATGATGCAAGTTCTAGAAAGATGATGTGCCTGGGTAGAATATAGTATTATTAAAAACACCCATTTCTGAGTTTAAATACAGAGCATAGGAAAAAGAACCAGCTGACCTCTGAGCCTGGGCAAGAAGGGACACAATCTGTCTGGTCTTTGTCAAATGGCCTCAGAAAACTAAGAGTCGCTACCTAAAAATTACCGGACATGTTCTGATTTTGCCCAAACTTGGTAATGAGACAAATGCAGAATGCTTATTTTCTTTTATTCAAAACTGTGTTCAAAACCTTGAAACCAATTTCCCCAACACCGGCTTAATGGGAATGACCTGGAAGTGGAGGACTCGCCAGGGAGCAAGCAATGCACTGTCAACAGCTGGCAGCTACTCAGGGTTCAGGCAGGAGGCCAGTTACTTCGCTTTCTGTGCGTCCCTAGGTTCCTTCCGCAGGCTGGATGCATTATAAATACTGCTATTAAATGCTAGAATGGAAATTTCCTGCGTTGGCTGGGACAGAAAAATATATAAAAGAAAAAAATCAAACAATAACATTTCCATATGGCTTTATGATCTGAGTTGTGTTTTCATAGGCATGAAGTGTCTGTAG
>PVJI01029563.1:0-15156 GCA_004026765.1 Micronycteris hirsuta
AAAAAAAAAAAAAAAAAAAAAAAGACTATGAAGAGAAAAATGACAACATAACTCATAACTATCAACAACTGAACCTAAAAACAAAACAAAAACAAACTAAGCAAACTAGAACAGGAACAGAATAACAGGAATGGAGATTACATGGAGGATTATCAGTGGGGAGGAGGAGAGGAGAGAATGGGGACAAAGGTACAGGGAAAAAGAAGAATAATTGGTAGGTACAAAGTAGACAGGGGGGAGTTAAGAATTGTATAGGAAAGGGAGAATCCAAAGAATTTATATATACAACCCATGGACATGAACTAAGGGGGGATGAATGCTGGTGGGAGGAGGAAAAGAGAATAAAGGGGAGAAAAAAACTGAGTCAAATGTAATAGCATAATCAATAAAATAAACTTTAAAAATAAATAAAAAATAAAATTATTTTGAGCACATGAAAGTGTTTTATAACAATAAAAATTAAACTGAAGAATCCAGCCCCTGAAAATATTGAACTTGTTTCTGCTTTAAGGGAAAAAAAAAAGTTTTCATAGGCATAAGAAAAATCACAATTTATATAGCATAACATATGCATCACTGTCATAATTTTTCTAAGTAATATTAGAACAGAGACCAGTTGGGATATGCAAGTATTTTGCTGACATAAAAACTTAACATATAGTCTTTATAACTAAATTTCAACCTGATTATTAATTTGACTGAGCACATATCGTTGGGAGAGACATATATAGTGAAGTGAGTAAGGAGGTAAACACCTGCCTAACTAGCTACATGTCTAGAATCAGCCCTGGTGATCAATGTGGTAAAAGCCAGATTCCATTTGATTCCACCTAATTATAAAATATGATCGTATTATTAAGTGAATGTTATTCATATAAAATTGTGTGTGATATGCACAGTGATTTTATGTGCATCTGAGAATGCTTTCCTAAAATCATAGCAATATGCATGTTTTATATACATACATTTGCATTTCAGAAAGGTCTAAAGTCACTGAAATAGAATGAAGATAGTATCATCTCTACTTAAAAACATATTTTAATATTAATATGGACAAAATGTGTTTCTGAAAAATTATAGCATATTTATTTTGGTGGCTCTCAAACCTATATTTCCAGGCTAGACCTTTCCAGAGTTTCAATTCTGTATGGTCAACTGTCTACATGCATATCCCACTTGTCCTTCACATGAACACGTCTAACATGGAAATCTTGTGTTTCTCTATCCAAGCTTGTTTGCCTTGTGCTAGTTCCACCTGTGATAGAAATATACACTTTTACATTCAAGTTGAAACCACATCCTAATAATTCTACTTCCTTAGCACTTTTATTAAATGTTACCTCCTCTACCTCCTTATTGAGTTCAGTCTCTACACATCTCTTCCACCTCTTCTGATTGTTTACAGTCTTGGTTTCCTTGAAACTCTTCTGTCTACACTGTTTCTTAAGTTATCTTTTATGGACTTCATGCATATATCTGATCTTAGTACTCCCCTAACAACATAAAAAATGTTGGTCAACATGTGTGTTTATCTGGACCATTTCTAGAAGCCTAAAAACATGGTAGTAACAGCAACTGAGAAGGTATAAAATCACAGGGACAAAGAAGATGGGAGTGGAAACCCAAAAGACTCAGCATAACTACATGTTTTTCAGGGGGAGGCATAAATTTATATAACACAATGGAAAGGCTCAGAATCTAAAGGCAGAAAGTAACTTTAGAGGCAGATTTACTGGTTTTGGCTTTCAGATAGAAACAAGAAAATTGAATAACTAGTAAGATTCCAGATTCCCTTAAGAACTTACTGTCCTCCCTTTTTAGGCAACAGTTTTGGAGTAGAACATATATATTTTTCAAAAATTCTTTAATACTTTAAAATATATGTGATATGCATGTGAATTACAATTATAAATATAATTTTATTACAATGCATATGAAACATATAATCATTTGTTAGCTTGGGCAATTGTGACTATCACCGTTGTTCTCTTACGAGCTTTATATGTGCCTTTCAGGCAACTCAGTGTTCAGGAAGTAGATTTTAATAAATATATAATTGATTTTCAATGGATGTGTGCAATTTGGCTTTTTAAAAAATATGTTTATTGGGACTTCCAGCAAGATGGAGGTGTAGGCGGATGCACTGTTCCTCCTCGCACAACCAAAAGAGGAAAACAAGCAATTTAGAGGGCAAGGGCAGCCAGATCTGACAGAAAACTGAACTGAGTGAAAGTCCGACAACCAAGGAGTTAAAGAAGACACGTTCATCCAGACTGGTATGAAGGGCGGAGCCGGGTGGAGGGCGCTCATCGAGATGCAGTTTGTGGAGCGGTGCTGGTGGCGCTCCAGCAGCCTGAAGCGGCCCATGGTGGGTGTGCCTGGCCAAAGCGCAGCGGGCACACGCTGAGAGACGAGGGCTGAGACTGGTGGACCGGTTGGTCCCTCATTAGCACGTGGAGAGACAGGGAGGAAAAGCTCGGGGGCGGAACAGACTGCTTGGCCCACCAACGCAGGGAAATAAAGCCTCAAACCACTGATTGAAGACACCTGTGGGGGTTGAGGCAGTGGCAGGAGGAACTCCCAGCCTCACGGGAGAGTTTGTTGGGGAGGCCCACGGGGACTCGGAATTGTGCAGACTTGCCCACTCACCCTGGAGCCAGCAAGGAGGGGATCAACTTGCTTGTGGGCAGCTGGGGAGGTGCGGAGAACAGAGCAAGTGCCACTGTTCTCTCAGGCCCCGCCCCCACAGACAGCATCACGACACATCGAAATGGGTTACCCCGCCCCCACAGACGGTGTCACAACAGAGCGACGTGGGTTTCCCCGCCCTGGTGAACACCTAAAGCTCCGCCCCTTAAAGTAACAGGCGCACCGAGGCGGGTGGGGGGAAAGGACCAAACGAGAGAGAAATAAATTGCAGCAAGATGGGGGGAGCAGAGTCCACTTCCTCCTCCCCAAAACTGAAACACCTAGCTGATTTTCTGAGGAACAGAGCAAATTCCCAACAGTATTCCAGCATATATGAAGATTGGTGACCAAGATTACAGGGGAAATTAAACGATCAGACGACTGACACAGACAGGAGGACCAGGGTAGCAGGCCTGACCGGACACTTTTAAAGCCAGCCAGCAGTATTTTTTCTTTGTTTGCTTGTTTTATTTGTTTGTTTGTTTGTTTTCCCCACCCTGCTTCCTATCTGTCCTTCTTTATATTTTTAATTCCTTCTTCCTTCCTTTCATTTAGTATTCCTAGTCTTCTCCTCTTCTTATTTCTTATTTTTTATTTTCATTTTCATTTTTTATTTTTATTTTATATTTTAATTTTTAATTTATTTTATTTTATTTTTTGTCTTTCCTTTCTCATTGTTCCTTCCCCTCACTTATTTATCCACAGGTGAGACATTAAACCTGGAGTTGCAGAGAGAACAGAGCTAGACCCAGACAAGGGTCAGCCCTAAAAACAGAGACAGTGACACAAAATTAACTTCGCTACTCCAGAGAATTTGACAGATCAATTTAAGAAACAGAGGCTAGCAAGAAGAGTCTCACAAACAATGGGAAGACAAAGAAACAATTCCCAAATGAAAGGAAAGGAGGAAGCCCCAGAAAGAATGATCAAAGAAACAGAGGCAAGCCAAATATCAGATAGTGAGTTCAAAGCATTGGTTACCAGGAAGTTCAAGAAGCTTGATGAGCTCTCAGAGAATTTCCAGAAAATACAGGGAAATGATAATGATCTCACTGAAAATTAGGTTGACATGAAAAAGGAAATAGAAATGATCCACAAGGGCCAACAGGAAATGAAGAATACAAAATCTAAATTGAAAAACACAATAGAAGGAATCAAAAGCAGGCTCGATGAAGCAGAGGACCAGATCAGTGAGCTGAAAGACAAGGTAGAAAAAAACAACCACAAAGAGCAGGAACAGGAAAAGAGACTCAGAAAGAATGAAGAGGTATTAAGGGAAATGCAGGACAACATGAAACGTAATAATATCCGTATTATAGGGATACAAGAAGGAGAAGAAGAGGAGCAAGGGATAGAAAACCTGTTTGAAAAAGTAATGATGGAAAACTTCCCTAATCTGATGAGAGAAAAAGTCACACAAATCCAGGAAATACAGAGATTCCCAATCAAAAGGAACCCAAACAGGCCCACTTCAAGACACATCATAATTAAAATGGCAAAATTCCAAGACAAAGAGAGAATCATAAAGGCATTGAGACAGAGACAGGAAGTAACATACAAGGGAGCCCCGATAAGGTTAGCAGCTGACTTCTCAATGGAAACACTCCAAGCCAGAAGAGAATGGCAAGAAATATTCCAAGTAATGAGAACCAGAGGCCTGCAACCAAGGCTACTGTACCCAGCAAGGCTCTCAATTAAGATAGAGGGCCAAAAAAGGAACTTCCCAGACAAAAGCAGTCTAAAAGAATACACCTCCACCAAACCAACTCTGCAAGAGATGCTAAAGGGACTGATTTAAGGAAAGGAAGGAAAAGAGAGAGAGAAAGGAACACAGATACAAAAAAAAGGCAATGAATAAGTACCTATCAATAATAACCTTAAAAGTAAATGGATTAAATGTTCCAATTAAAAGACATAGAATAGCTGAATGAATAAGAAAGCATGACCCACACATATGCTGCCTACAAGGGACCCACCTAAGGACAAAAGACCTACACAGACTGAAAGTGAAGGGCTGGAAACAAGTTTTCCAAGCAAATAGACAGGAAAAAAAGCCTGGGGTAGCAATACTCATAACAGACAAAATAGACTTCAAAAAAGGGGCCATAAAGAGAGACCCAGAAGGACACTTCATAATACTCAAGGGAAGAATCCACCCAGAAGACATAAACATTGTAAATATATATGCCCTCAATACAGGAGCACCCAAATACATAAAGAAAATCTTGGAGGACTTCAGGATATCGATAGCAACACAATTATAATAGGGTATATCAACACCCCACTGTCAAAAATGGACAGATCTTCCAAACAAAATATCAACAAAGATATTGTGGCATTGAACAATACTCTAGATGAAATGGACTTAACTGATATATATAGAGACTTTCACCCTAAAGAAGCTAAATACACATTCTTTTCAAATGCACATGGAACATTTTCAAAAATAGACCATATGATAGGACACAAAACAAGCCTCAACAAATTCAAGAAAATTGAAATCATATCAAGTATTTTCTCTGACCACAATGGACTGAAATTAGAAATAAACCCAAAGTAAAAAAACCCCAATCACTCAAAATCATGAAGATTGAGTAGCATGCTATTAAACAATGATTGAGTCAAGAATGAGATTAGGGATGAAATCAAAAAGTTCCTTGAAACAAATGAAAATGAACTGAAAACAACCCAAAACTTGTGGGACACAGTGAAGGCAGTCCTGAGAGGGAAGTTCATAGTGATACAGGCCTACCTAAAAAAAAATAGAAACAGTTCACACAAACAACCTAACCCTACGCCTACAAGAACTTGAGGAACAAAAACAAAGACAACCCAGAAGAAAGTAGAAGGAAGGAAATAACCAAGATCAGCGCAGAATTAAATGACACAGAGATTAATAAAACAATTCTAAGGATCAATGAATCCAGAAGCTGGTTCTTTGAAAAGATAAACAAAATAGAAAAGCCTTTAAGCAGGCTCATCAAGAAAAAAAGGGAGAGGACCCAAATAAACTCAATCAGAAATGAAAGAGGAGATATTACAACTGACGCCACAGAAATACAAAGGATTGTAAGACACTACTATGAAGGACTGTATGCCAAGAAATATGAAAACCAAGGAGTTAAAAAACCTGTACTCAGAAAACTAAACAACACTGAAGAAAGAAATCATGGAAGACACAAACAAATGGAAACATATACCATGCTCATGGATTGGAAGAATCAACGTCATCAAAATGTCCATACTACCCAAAGCAATTTACAGATTCAGTGAAATCCCTATCAAAGTACCAATGGCATATTTCACAGATATAGAACAAACACTTCAAAAATTTATATGGAACCATAAACGACCCCGAATATCAGCTGCAATTTTGAGAAAGAAGAACAAAGCAGGAGGGATCACACTTTCTGATATCAAATGGTATTACAAGGCCACTGTATCAAAACAGCTTGGTACTGGCATAAAAACAGACAGATAGACCAATGGAACAGAATAGAGAGCACAGAAATAAACCCAAGTCTCTACAGGAAATTAATCTTCGACAAAGGGGGCGGAAGCATGAAATGGAATAAAAATAGCCTCTTCAACAAATGGTGTTGGGAAATCTGGACGGCTACATACAAAAAAATGAAACTTGAGCACCAACTTACACCATACACAAAAATAAATTCAAGGTGGATAAAAGACTTAAATGTAACTCATGACACCATAAAAGTTCTAGAGGAAAACATCGGTAGGAAAATCTCAGACATTCCATGCAGCAATATCTTCAATGATATGTCCCCTAGAGCAAGGGAAATAAACGAAAGAATAAACAAATGGGACCTTATCAAAATAAAGAGCTTCTGTGGGGCTAAAGAAAACAGTATTAAAATAAAAAGAGAACCAACAGTATGGGAAAACATATTTGCCAATAATACCTCAGACAATGATTTGATCTTCAAAATATATAAAGAACTCATACGACTCCACTCCAGGAAGACAAAAAACCCAATTAAAAAATGGGCAAAAGACATGAACAGACACTTCTCAAAAAAAGACATAAAGAGGGCCCAGAGACATATGAAAAGATGCTCAACATCATTAGCTATCAGAGAGATGCAAATTAAGACCACGATGAGATACCACCTCACACCAGTCAGAATGGCCATCATCAACAAAGCAACAGATAACTGCTGAAGGAGATGTGGAGAAAAGGGAACCCTACTGCACTGTTGGTGGAAATGCAGACTGGTGCAGCCACTGTGGAAAACAGTATGGAACAACCTCAGAAACCTAAAAATGGAATTGCCTTTTGACCCAGCAATTCCACTACTGGGATTATACCCTAAGAACCCTGAAACACCAATTCAAAAGAACCTATGCACTCCAATATTCATAGCAGCACAATTCACAATAGCCAAGTGCTGGAAAAAACCTAAATGCCCATCTACAAATGACTGGATCAAGAAACTATGGAACATTTACGCAGTGGAATTCTATGCAGCAGAAAGGAAGAAGGAGCTTATACCCTTTGCAACAGCATGGATGGAACTGGAGAGCATTATGCTAAGTGAAGTAAGCCAGGCAGTGAGGGGCAAATACGATATGATCTCACCTTTAACTGGAACATAATCAACAAAAGCAAAAAGGAAGCAAAGCTTAACCAGAGACATTGAAATTAAGAACAATCTAACAATAGCCAGGGGGGAGGGAGGAAGGGACAGTGGGGAGAAGGGTCTTCAGGATCCACTATAGAGGACACATGGATAGAACCAAGGGTGGAGAGGGAGGCAGGGAAGGGAGGTGGGATTGGAGGAGGAGGGGAGGGGAGAGTTTGCAGACAACTGTAATTGAATAACAATAAAGTAAATATATATGTTTATTGATTTGAGAGAGAGAGAGAGAGAGAGAGAGAAACATCAATGTGGGAGAAAAACATTGATTTGCACCTGAAGCAGGGATCAAACCTGTAACCTAGATGGTGCTCTGACCAAGAATTGAACTGCCAACCCTTTGGTTACAGGACGACACTCCAATTGAGCCACACCGGCCAGGGTGTAAATTGGCTTTTTTATTGAAGTGGGTTTATGACATAGGGTATTTCATAGGGTAGATCTGAAAAATCTTAGATCCTGATGGTGTTTTGAGATCCTATTGTATTGTAGTAGTGTTTAAGAAGGAGCAGCAGGTAGAATCCATACATAAGGGGTGAAGATACAGAGACCTGGGAGAGGTCACAAATTGTAGGTAACATACAATGTGGAATTACATAAGAAATTTACAGCCTGCCTTGTATTTTGGTAGTTTGCAGAGAATGATTGGTGAAGCATGGATATAGGATACAGAAAATTCAGTCTTTTGGGAAAAGAAAGATAATAAAGCTGAGATAAAAGGTAGGTAGATTATAAAAGAGGATGAAATTATGTTTCATGTGAGCAGGGTGTGTGTTGTGATTTTGAGTCCTTTTCAATTTTCATCTCTTTCTAGTGCCAACTTGGGAGGCATATTATCATGACTGAATTGGAGAGCTGAGAGCATACCAGAAAGTGTCATTGTATACTTTGTGACTACTGAAGATAAAAATCATAATACTTTTTTTTCCCTCCAAACACAACTGAAGAATAGGTGCTGTTATAGCTTGTTTATGGATCAGTACACTGATGAAATATGGTGAAACAATGTAAGTGGACCAAAAATATACAAGAATGCAGTCATTGAGCAGAAAATAAATTTAAGCCCTGGTTATCAATTCTTGATTTAACCAAAGACAGTTCTATCCCAAATATGAGATTCAATGTAGAAGCATGAGGGAATTCAGAAGTAAAATCTGATGAGTATTTTTCCTGAAATATTACAGCTGTCATTCCCAGGGCTGTAGTCTTGAGATAGTGGCAGGTTAAGATATACATTTTATATTTTTCTGGGAACCCTTCATGGACTGTTTTCATATCAATGACAATGCAGACAAGAAGCACAGTGGTTTTAAAGAACATACTGCTTATTGTAACTTTCGTATGGTATAGCAACACTGAGGAATAGCTAGCAATGTGCATCTGAATTCTTTATTATTTCTCAAAAGGATTATTGTTTTCTGACATGATCTCTTTTATTTTTTTAAAAAGATTTTATGTACTTAATTTTAAAGAGAGGGGAAGGGAAGGAGAAGCAGAAGGAGAGAAATATCAGTGTGTGGTTGCCTCTTGTGCACCCCCTGCTGGAGACCTGGCCCACAACCCAGGCATGTGCCCCGACTGGGAATCGAACCGGTGACCCTTTGGTTCACAAGCCGGAAATCAGTTCACTGAGCCACAACAGCCAGGGCCAGGATCTCTTTTCTAAGAAAAATGTATCAATGGTGCATATTGTAACTGTGCTTCAGCATCTGAACTCTGTCCTAAAGATCAAAACATCAAGATGACCCCAAAAGAAAATAGTGATATGATTACAAACAAGTATTTTAAAATTTAAAAACCTGATATCCTGTTTCTCTCTCTCTTTCTTTTTTTTTTTAAGTATTAAGCATCATCTCATACAGCTATGAACATAAACCGTGAGCAGTTTACTGAGTAAGGCTATACTCAAAAGAATGTGTAATGATATATTTGTGTTTCCTTTCTTGCCTTTGCATTTAATTTTCATATATAACCATGTTTGTGCAGTGACTACGAATGTGTCTTGTGGAGGCAGATGGCCATAGACGTTTAACAGCGAAGACAGGAGATGGGAATATGATGACCAGGGGAGGATGTGCTGTACAGTGTGGACAGGGCCAGAATATATTGGGAGGGAAAACATGGTCCTGATAGCAAAGGGATCCAGGATGTGTGCTTTGTTTGCTGAAGAAACTAGCATGTAGATAAGAAACTGACTTTTGACTATCTCCTCTTTATACCTAAAGGATATACTTTTAAATGGATTCTTTACATACTTTTCACTATAGTTTTATAACAGTCATGCCAACATATTGTCTTTTAATTATAGAAAATGGACTAGTTTGGGAGACTGTGCCCAGTACAAGTGTCCACTTCATAAATCTACCTCTGCTATGGTCTGGGAATTGTTGGGTTGGGTAGATGAGATGTTCTGAAGATGATATTGGAGGTAAGTAATTTCCTGGATACTATTCTTGTTGCACAGAGAAGTGATTACAAGGTCTTTTAGTCTGTTACATAAATTAGATGGGTGTGTGCCCTCATGAAGTCAATTAGAAAAATAGATGTCAAGGATAAATGTGACAAGTTTTCAAAATTTTCTTGGTAAAGACAATAACAACACAACTACCAACATATATGACACTTTCTATGTTCCAGGAACTCATATAACTATTTCACATTTCTTATCTCATGTAACACACAGAAAAACTGTGACACAGGCACTAATATCCTCATTTTACAAAAAATATTTGAGATTGAATCCTATGTAGGGTTGTTCCAGAGTCTGCACCCTTTATTGCTTTGCGATACTGCCTCTCATAAGACAAGGCTATGTGTTTCTTGACTTGCCATTATGACAGGACAAGAGCTTAGGCTTATTTGTGAGCAAGTGAAGTTTATGTCTGGCTTAGCTCAATTTTCCCTTTCCTACCTTTCATAGCTCCCCCAACTCCTTACCCCTAGTGTTCCATGCTTTACCACTTCCTTACACTTTTGTTCTAATAGGAAAGCACATAATAAAATGTATCCTCTAATGTGTATGTATTATGTGATCCCTCTCAGAAATATATTCCTTCGGGTATGTAAAAAGGTTACCTTTCCCAGAAATATTTGCATTTTCAACGAGAATGCATGGAGAAGAGACTAGGGAAATACTGTGCAGATAAGATTTCTGAAAGTTCCTTAAATTGCAAAAAGGTAGATAATTCCATACTTCCCCTACTTTAATGGACAGTCTACCTTTATGTTGCGATCAGGATTTCTTGCCAGATGCAAATGTCATAAGAAATTAGATAGTTTTCATCTCACTTGAGAGGCCCTTGCCTCTTCTAATAATTCATTATTACCCTCTGGATTTTTGTGGAAAAGAAAGATCCTACCATTTGTGGTACAATAGGAAATAGTTCCTGGCTTGTTGACTTGCCTGGTTTAGCAAATTTAAATACATGATTCCAGTGCAAATTTGTATTTTACATAATGAACAATTTTTAGTATAAATACATCCCATGCAATATTTGGGACATACTTACACAAGAATTATTTGCTGTTTATCTGAAATTTAAATTTAACTGGACATCTTGTATTTTGTTATGTTATCATACTTAGGGTGAATTTTAATTGTCTTTAAACAGGAAAAATTTCTGATTGCAGATATTTTATGGTAATCTAAGTATGAGATTATGAGAGCATGAAGGAGAGTGATGTCTGTGATGAAAGGGACACATTCATCCTTTCAATGCAAGAAGACTCAAAATGTGGTAATTGCTTACCTGTGACGGGCTGATAAAGAGATCCCAGGGGCCTTGCACAGAAGTTATAAGAAACAAAGAAAAAGTCATTATAAAAGACTAAGGCCAGAAACTCAGGAATTTTAGTTCAATCTTGGGGAGAAAACAGGTTACATAAATTAATTAGAACAGAGAATAGATTTTGTCGAGAAAGTTGAATAAGGCTTAGGAGATTAGCCAAACTTAAACATTATTTCAGGCAATGATCCAGAAAACTGAAGGTCACTTAGTTTGCTATTGGATACCTAACAACCAGAAATACCATAATAAAGAGAAAATGATAATCATTTGATATTATATAGTCATACTCCCATATAAATAAAGATCATACCTCATATTTAACAGTTTATTTAAGATGATGTAAGTGTGATTGATTACAACCAAAACTGAAATTGCAGAATGCCACATACATATTCTGTTTTGGAAAAACCCTAAACATTGAACAGCTATTTTCTGAGATCAAAAAATTCTTTAAGCAGGGCCCTGGCTGGCGTAGCTCAGTGGATTGAGCGCGGGCTGCGAACCAAAGGGTCGCAGGTTCGATTCCCAGTCAGGGCACATGCCTGGGTTGCAGGCCAGGTCCCCAGTGGGGGCCATGTGACAGGCAACCACACATTGATGTTTCTCTCCCTCTCTTTCTCCCTCCCTTTCCCTCTCCAAAAATAAAAAAAATAAATAAAATATTTAAAAAATTCTTTAAGCATAAAAAATAACCCATATTCATTGGGTTATGAGTTTGTTCACCCCTCAGGAGATGATTCTTCAAAGAGTAGATGCCAACTGATGGCTGAATTAGGAAATACAAGTTAGTTTTATAGAATTGCTTTTGACATGAATCTTATTTTCTGTTCTAGCGAGAATGCCCTTTAGCTATTTTGATTTATTTAATTATAGTTTAATTTCAAAAATTAATAAATCATTGTTCATATGGTAAGGTGAATGAATACCTAATTAGGCAGCTTTTGCAAGACATGGATACTGAGAGGTGGAATACAATGGGAGAAAAGCATTTTAAATGTGTAGACAATGTTATAGGGCATACACAGTAGTGTAAGAGGAGGGTTACTGTGGTAACTGTAATCCTGAATTTCATGACTTCTGTGATTTAATACTGTAGTAGGATTGTGAGACTTTTTCCTTTATTTTGAGAATGATTTATTTGTGAATAATCAAGAAAGAATCAGTCTTAGATGTGACCTGAATCTGCCTAAACTAGGAGGGTCCTACATCTTTTAGAAAGCTAGAAGGAAAAAAACAGTATGAAAAGGTAATCTCAAAGTACATGAGTTTAGTACACTGCAAGCTTTAACTGTAGAAAAAGATAGACAATGACTTTTCACTTTGACTTCATTTGCAGCTGAGGATTTCCAAAATACTTGGAAATGGGTACAGAAGCTTTACAACTTTTCTTGAAACTCACAGGCCTAGTCATCATGACAGTGAATCAATTTCAGGGGATAGCATGCAGCTGAATGAAAGTGGCAACAGAAAACAAGAGAGACTACAGGAACATGGATATACTGAAGTATAACTTTCAACAGTGAAATATGACTAACACTGTCTGAGAAACAACAGCAGCAGACAGGCAAAGTGTGTAGCAGTCAGTGTATGAGCTGCTTTGTTCTTGGAAGCACTCTAAGCCCTGGCTGGTGCTTCTTGTTCTTTTTTAACACCATTTTCTCTGTGCATTTAGTTCCAGCCTGTGAACCAAAGGGTCACTGATTGGGTTCCCAGTCAGGGCACATGCCTGGGTTGCAGGCCAGGGCCCTAATGGGGGGCATGCAAGAGGCAACCACACATTGATGTTTCCTCTTTCTCCCTCCATTCCCCTCTCCCCCTCTCTCTAAAAATAAACAAAATCTTTTAAAAAAGAAGCATTCTGGAGTCAAATGGTTATCAGATTGCATGCACACACAATGGTGTGTCAAGATGACCACACATTAACCTGCTACTTGTACCTTCACATTATGCATTTTAATGGAAATGGAAGTTTACATTCAATTAATGGGGTCTTTTTTACCACAGCTCTGAACATATGAATGTCTCCAAAGAGTTGGGTACTTGACACATTTTTATATTGATTAGCTTATTTTTCTATGGATATAGCCACACTCAATAGGTTTTGAGGCTATGCCAGTTTAGGCAATAGACATTCCAAGTAATAACCTTTACTGTGTACAGTTTGTACTAAACAATTTTGATAAGGTACAAAAAACCCACACATACACTCACATTGGCGAAGATCATATATAGGTTAGGTTCCTTCTGGGTCCTTTTGGAGAAAGATTTAAAATAACTGCTGCTGCCTAAAAAAATTTAACTGAAATTAATATGTTGATTGGTATTAATGCTAACGCTAATACATACTAGTACTTTCTGGCTTCATGTAACTTTAGTTCAAGTGGTGTCATTCCTGAAGTTATCAATGTCGGTTCCTGAAACTTGTAAATGCAGTATGTACTGTACAGAAAATAAAATTAAAATTATTGCTATAGATGATAAATAGGGAAGCGAATGGTGAATGGAATACCATTTTAGAGTAAGAAAGATGTAAAAAATAAAAAGAGATTAAATGAAATTTGCCCTTCAAGTCATGGAGTACCAAGTATATCATCAGCAAAAGAATCTGCTTAATGGAGAGGAGAGGATGCAGACAACTGTAATTGAACAACAATAAAGTAATTATTTTTTAAAAATCTGCTTAATGGAAGAAAATACAATTAAAAGTTTGTGCTTAGTAAAAGTATAAAGAAACAAACAATGGCAAATGAATTAAAATAGGATCAAAACCAAACACAATTACAGTTGACATACAATGTTACATTAGTTTCAGGTGTACAACATAGTGATTAGACATTTATATAACATGTGATCACTCCAACAAATCAGGTACCCATTTGTCACATACATAGTTATTACAATATAATTGACTATATTCATTGTACTGTGTTGTAATGTACATCCCCATGATTTTTTTGTAACTGGAAATTTGTACTTCTTAAGCCCTTCCCCTTTTTTACCCAGCCCTCCAAGCTATCTTCACTCCAATATTTTGTAAGGAAATAGTCAGAAAAGTCATCATTCTGGTTTTGGTCAACTTATAATAAAAGTGGATTATTCTAGAGAGGAATAGAAAGGGAGAGACAAACAAAAGGAAGCCAAGTTTTAGTTCGTCACTTAAGGCACGTACATTGAAATGAATTGCCAAGATTTTGAAGCAGCTCAAGTGCCCATCAGTAGATGAGTGGGTAAAAAAGCTGTGGTACAGCCCTGAACAGGTGGCTCAATTGATTGGAAAGTTGTCCTGTGCACCAAAAGGTGACAGGTTCAATCCCTGGTCAGGGCACATAACTATATTGTGGGTTTGATCCCTGGTTGGGGCTCCTATGATAGGCAACCAGTCAATGTTTTTTCTCTCACATTGGTGTTTCTCTCTCTTTCTATCTCTCAAATCAATAAACATTTTCTCAGGAGTAATATTCCATTTACACAAGGGAGTACTTACTACTAAGCTATAAATAAGGAAATCTTACCTTTTGCATTGCATGGTCGGACCTGGAGAGTATTATGCTAAGTGAAATAATCCAGTCAGAGACATACAAGTACCATATGAGTTCACTTATGTGTGGAATATGATGAACAAAATAAACTAACAAACAAAATAGAAACAGACTCATAGATACAGAGAACAGACTGACAGCTGTCAGGGGAGGATTGGGGGAGAAGGGATTAAGTGAAGAAAGAAAAAAATCTCATAGACATAGACACCAGTATGTGATTACCAGTATAGTGAGAAGGCAAGAGCAGAGGGGAGATAAATGGTAATATAAAGATACATGATGGGAGGGACTTCCGCCAAGATGGCAGCGTAGGTGGTCGCACTCGCTGCCCGCACATCCAGAATGTCCATACAACTAATGCAGTAGCAAAAATTTAAACAACCAGAACGGACAGAATCGAACTGAAGGGAAGTCCGACACCCAGGAGACCCCGCCCCCAGAGGCAACGTCATCCAAAAAGAGACCCAGGTCGCAGGCATCTGC
>PVJI01029564.1:0-15148 GCA_004026765.1 Micronycteris hirsuta
CCAAGTTCAGCTACCTTCCAGGGTGAGCCCTTAGCTCATAGGAAACTCAACATCCATGCTTACACAAATCACATGCATGCCCCTTGTCCCTTTCCCATCTGCTATTTTTGTCCAATTTACTTTTTCCTGTCTAGATAATTGTGGAGGAACTAAGTGGACATCCAAATGTGAGACATGCCAGCTCCTCTTCCTAAGGCGCCCACAGTCTTTTCCAAGGATTCCCTTGAAGCCTTTATTGCTAGATTGAATTCAGGAGAAGAAATGAATCTCTTCCTCCCTCCAAATGGAAGGGAGGGAAAACTCAAACATGCTCCCAAACCTCGTATCTTGGACAATTCTACCCCTTGCTCTCTTCCTAGCCCCCATAGTCATTATCATTGAGTTCTGAGCTCTTTTACGCTTATTACCTCACTTAATCCTCACACCAGTACAATAAGTTACTTTTTTAATAGATGAGTAAACTGAGGCACCAAGAGGTTAAAAAGTTGTGAAGGGCTCTGGCCGGGTAGCTCAGCTGGGTGGAGAGTCGTCCCGACGTGCCACGGTTGCGGGTTCAATCTCTGGTCAGGGCGCATATGGGAGACAACCCGTGAGTGTGTCAGTCAGTGGAGCAACAGGTAGATGTTTCTCAATCTCTCTCCCTTCCATTCTCTCTTTAAAATCAGCCATTAAAAAAAAATTAAAAAAGAAAAGCTTGTGAAGATCACATAGCAAGTGAGAAAGCTAGGATTTGGAGCAAGATGGTCTAAAGTTGGGGCCTGTGCTCTCGGTCACGGAGTTTTTTGAGGTGTGTTTTAAGGGGTTAAGGATAGCTGAGCTGTGTGGGTGGGGCTGGGCTTGGGCTGCAGGTGCCCAGGCCGAGTGGCTGTGTCTTCATAAGCTCCTGGGAGCGTCTGGCCCTCAGGTGTGGACGGCTGTTGTGAGAATGTGAAGTTTCTTTAGCTTTGAGTATTTTCTACTTTAAAGACAAGAGGAAAATAATGCCTATACGATTCCTAAAGGCACTTGTTACTTTAAGGGTTTTTTAAAAAATGGTTCTGCATATGGCAATACTTTAAAGGAGATTGGCCATGACTTTGTTTTTTATATTTATTGATTTTAGAGAGAGAGAGAAATATCAATTTGTTTTTCTATTTACTTATGCAATCGGTGGTTTTTCTTGTATGTGCCCTGGTCTGGGATTGAACCCACAACTTTGGCGTCTCAGGATGATGCTCTGATCACCTGAGCTGCCCAGCCAGGGCCTAGCTATTGTTTCTTGACATGAGGAGCCCTTCATTTAAAAGGCTGCTCGAGCACATTTGACACCTGGCTTTCCTCAATGTCCATATTGGGATTAGATTTTTAATGGACAGATTGATTGATTGATTACTTTTATGGTGGCGGTATTTTGCATAAGCATAGTTGTTAAAGAACAAAATTCAACCCAGTGAATTTGAAGATCTAATTGGCCTTATTAAGTGATTTATGAATTGGGCAGCATCCCATCTAGTTACTAGAAGGGTGCACAAGATGGAAGGTTTAGAAAGTTCTTTACATTTAAGTATAGTTGATATACAATCTTATATTTGTTATATTAGTTTCAAGTGAACAATATAGTGATTTAACATCAAAATGCAAGGTTTCTGTAGGAAGAGGGGGGTCATGGGAGCTATTCATAGTAGAAAAGAATTATTTTTAGACCAAGACATCTTTTTGGGGGGTAAATGAATGGCAAGGATTTTAATTATGCAGATTGCTTCTTCTTTTTATGTTGGGATAGGGAGGACCCATGTGACAGATTACCTTATAGGCACTGACAAGAAAAATTGCAGGCTGGTTGATTAAGATTATATTTCTGGGAGAGGTTGAAACAGCAATTAGGTCGTATATTAAATCTAAGTTTTGTATCATGGGCTTTTGCACAAGTGATGCCATTTTGTGCCTGTGGTTTGCTCTTTAACATGGTTTATCAAAGCCAGGAAAAGAATTTAGGGGAAAAAGGTAAGCTGAGGACTTACTGAGGCCAATAAAACCTCTATTTTTCTCTCCACCACACACCTGTGTTGGGTAATTAAGCTGATAAGTTGCAATAATTTCTTGTTTAAGTCCTTGTATTAATTGTCCATTAATTGTGAGAGGTTTTCACAATTTTGAAAACCTTTTGCAATTTACCTTTGCAATGCATTTTTTTTTTTTTGGTTTGCGTTGATGCTTGCAAGTATCTGAGGCATTGAATTCACAGCTGTCCTCATTAGCACTTACCAAGTGAGACAGGCCCAGGCAGCTGGGGTTTGGCCGTCCCCGTTTTAGTGAGTCTGGAGCAAGTCCACGTCTTCATGGCTTTGGGTATTGGAGTCTGTCATATCAGGCAAATGGAGGACCATGTAGATAATTTTCATTTATTTAAAATTCAAAGCAAGAGACAATGAAATAAAAGGGACTCGAGGAGTTAATTTTTGTCCCACAGGAAGACACTGTTTCAGAACCTGGCTCACCTAATTCTGCAGATGACTCAATTCCCAAGGGCACCTCATTCCGGAAAGTGAATCATGTAATGCCAGTAACTAACACGTGGACCAGGGAGAGACGCCCGTGTGGCGCTGCACTGAGGCAATGCTTTCTCACCTTTTCTCTCTAATTCCTCACATGTGACAGGTTTGGTCAGTGTAAAGAGCTGCACCTTTCTGATGAGGACGTGGTCACCACGTTAGCTTCTCCTGCCCTTGACTAGGTTATTATGAAGATCAAATTCTTGAATTTCCCAGACTTCGAATTAAAGAAAAACTCAATCACAGGTTAGCTTTGTTAAAAAAACAAAATTCGTCCAAGTAAAATCTGAAGATTTTTATTGGTGATAGTAAAGGATTCATGGATTGGGCAGCATCCTATCTGGCAAATAGAAGGGAGCTCCATGGAGCTTCAGAAAGTGAAACTTTTTAAAGATGGGTGGGGTTGGCAAAGGGGGGAGGAAGTTATTAGCAACGGATGTGTTGTTTCAGGCAAGGACACCCTTTTAAGGGGAATGAAAGAAGTCTCTCAGGGCTCTGCCTACAAGTTCCAGATTGGCTGGTTGAAAGTTACATATCTGGGGAAGGTTAAAACTGTAATTCGATTAGGTATTAAGTCTTGATTTACTGATGTAGGTCCTTATCACAGTGACTTCATTATGGACCTTTTTTTTCTCCCTCTTTTTTAAAAACAGCCTTCAGGGGCTACCATGCTATAGCAGGACTTCTAATGAGAAATATAAACATAACACCATTATGTGTGTGACAATATTTTCATGGTTTTGTGTGCAGGCGATATGTCTGTTATTTATTGATATTTGTAATGCCACTAGACCAAACTCCATTAGCTTTGCTTTTAGTTGTGATTGATTGATTTTAATGCATTTTTATTGTCTCACTGGTCTCACTCAGGATAAAAGTTCTAGAATTTCAGCATGTCTACGACATGTGTGCTTGGTGTAGGACTGAGCTTTTAGGATCAGGCAATTTATGAGGCATCACAGGATTTTCTGCATGACAGTATTTAACAGTATATTCTCTAAATATTCTTTATTGTGTTTCTGTGTTCTGCAAACTTTTGGGGGGATAAAGCATGGATATTGATGAATAATTTTATTTATATATCATGCACATCTATAAACTATTTAGGTGCATCTTGGTATTATTTTATTATGCCATAAAAATATATACAAAATAATAATTTCTAAAAGGGTGAGGTAAAAAAGAAGTATAAATTGAAGCTCTGACCTTTTCTTCTTGCCTCTCCTGGGGTCGGTGTTCTCTGCTTGCACTCCGCTGAGGTTAACACACCTTCCACATGGCTGTGCAAACCCAAACCACAACCAACATCATCATTCTGGAAGGAACTTTTCAGAGTCTGCTTGTTCAATTCGTGCTTTTTAGACACAATTATGAGATTATTTCTAAGGTGCAAATTAATTCTGTGTAGTTCTCAAAGTTATGAATTTTAAAAGAAATTGCTCAGTTACGTGTGGGAGTAAGGTTATCCCAAATACCTGGAAAAATCTGTAAGTGGTGACATCACTGTGATTCATGTCCCACCGTGTGGCTCCCTGTCTCCATGGAATCAGATGTTTGCTTGAGAGCTGGTGATGCCCAGGACCTGGGAAGAACGTGTCTCTGTCCAGGATCCCTGTTCTGTAGCCTAAGTCAGAGGCACACAAAACCAGTGGGTGGTTAGGGGCAAAGAGGCAACCTACTCACAGAAGCAGCTTCATTTGGCCACTCTCTGGCAGCTCCTATAATCGCTCCTAATTCACGATTAGTCTGACTGGGAGGGTACATTCATTTGTTTTTTTTCCATGAAAATTTGAAACTAACCTGAGCACAGCTTGTTCAAATGAGGAAGAGATAGGGCACTTATTTAAATCCACATTGCAAGCCATAGAGCTAACTAGTGTGCCTAACATTTCCATTTGCTAATGACGCGGCTGGGCCGTGTTGCCATGGCTTCGGAGAGCCTCCCTGGCGCCAGGCGGGGCTGGGCCCTGTGGGGATGCTTTCCCTGCTTGCGGGTGGCCCTAGTTCAGCCTCTTTCTCTTTGCCAACGAGGTTTACTCCTCGCTTGTCCAGGGAAAATTTTTGTTTTTCATTTCACATTTGTTTAGTGTAGCTCACAAAGTTTTACAGCGTTTTCACAGACATCACTTCCTTTGATCTCCATAACCGTCCCAGGTAGTCGCTGGTGTCTCTGTTTTACAGATAAAGACACAGCCTCAGAGAAGTTAAACGATCGCAACAAGCCGCGTAGCTAGAACACTGGTCCTCTGACTTCTCCCCAAAGAACTAGAAAAATCATAGTGCGGAAAGGACATCTTGTTACAGCATCGTCTGTTCAGATGGATTCTAGTTCATCTTTTATTTAAGCTGAGTGTGTTGTAGTTCACCTCTTGCTGTCCCGGGGTTCGTTTAGGTGGAGTCTCCGAGTCCCAGTGTAAATGCGGCGGCCGCGTTTGTGGCCCTCCCCGCCGGAGACGGATGACCCCAGTGCTAGGAAACCCATCACAAGAACGCGAAGTGTGCACTGACATCTTATGAAGTCCCCTTTTAAATAGAACTGTTGACTTAGTATTGCCTCGGAAGTGTGTCCTTCACCACAGAGAACGTTCAGCTGCCCGGTGGAGGGATGGCAGGGCTGCACACCCCCTCTCGCCACTGGCTGTCACCAAGATAAAGTTGACAGCTTCAGAGACCAGCCAGCGAAGTGAGATAGTCAAGCCAACAATAGCTTCGGCACTCCTGGGTCACTTTGCCCTACTTTATGCTGCAGTTCTGTTTGAGGAGAGTGAGTGATTTCCCTCTTGCTTCCTGAATCAAGGTGCCTCTGACTCTTTTCTCCTTAGTATTTGTCTCTTTGTGCCTGGATGTGCCCTTTTTCCCCTATATCTACTCCCAGATTTTTGTCTTTATTTATTTCTCTCTCCTGATATTTTTCTTTTTTGTTTCTCTCTCATTTTCTTTTACATTATCTGTCACCTTGATTTTCTATAAACACATGGTTATCACTAACAGATTAAAGAGTCATATAAATGATGAGGAAAATTTAGAACAGGTTCCTTTAAGAATTTTTAATCATTCTGTGTGTGTGAGATTGAAATGTATTTATTGACTTGTCATATCCTTAACCCGAGCCCTTCAGATATATAACTGAAATATACTCGTGTCTTGCTCCCAGTACCTCTTCTGGATAAGTATCCTAATGTATTTCTTGCAAAATAACTCTGCAATTCCAGGTCACATATATTTGCATAGGTGGTGATAGAATCTTGCAAAATACAGGGTCTGGCACAAATAACACCCTTTTATTACATTAAAAATCTTTTATTACAAAATCATAAGCATGCAATTCTGTAACATAACTATCACACTCAAGCACACCGTATGATATTTTAGGTGAAATGTTCACATTGCCACCATCTCGTTCCAGCCACACTCAATGGCGTTCCTTCTGCAGGACCCTGTGTGCTTATTTCCCCAAGTGTGGCTGCATAGGAGGACGCGGCCAGCAGGTGTCAGCCTCATTCAGCAGAAGAGCTGAGGATGGCTTCGTTGCAGTATTTCTTTAAGACAGTTTGCTTTTTTTTGAATGAACTTTTGAAGAAGCATTAGTTAGATTCCTGTTTGTTTTAAGCAAACTCTGGGCTGGTTTAAAGAGAAAGTAGATAATCTCAACCCTGCTCCACCACACACTCAAAAGTGGTACACTTATTGCTCTCTGCTTAAAAACACAGCAATTGGATTGAGATGTGACCTCATTATTATCTGGCCATTTGAGCATCAGTAAACAGGTGATTTAAATTTTATTTTTACTTGCAGGGTGATTGATTCACGGCAGAAAACAGAACTTCAGCAGTGTTTCCCCTTGGATATGTGCAGCAGTACCCTAGCCCCTGGCATTTTGAATTTAGTCATCAATGCACCAGCCACACACCCTCCCACGCCATTTTCAGACGAGAAAGCAGAAATCTAGAGAAGATTTGTTCAAAGACCCACACCTGTGGGGAAGGGGATTAGACTTAGAACTGAAATCAAGAACCGGAGCAGCTAGGTCTTCCAATGATCCTGAATGATAAAGCTGTTATTTGAGTCTAAAACTAGTGGCGATGCTGTTGACCTTGGGGGTTCTCTGGTGTCCATGCTCTGTTCCCTTCATGCTCAGCTGGAGAGGGTAAAGCAACATGAGACTGGAGTGAGTTGTCAAAAACTGAGCCTGTTCACAAGTGATTATCTTCAGTGAAATCCCCATAGCAACGTGGCCAAGTGCTGGCCCATGGCTGGATGAGAAAGATGATTATGCTAGAGAAGGAGAGAAAATCCTAGGACAGCTTGATTGAGGAGGGGTTGTTTTGTACATCAGCTCACAGCATTGCTTCTCCCTAGGCAGCCACAGCAGCCCTGGGTGAGAGGGGGCTGTCAAGCTTGTTGTTTACATAATCAACCGGAAAGCATTTATCCTTGTCGAACTGCATACATTGCACGCCAGAAGGCACTCTGGCTCCCTTTTTTCTAGCTCCTGAAGGTGTTTGAAGATGAAGGACACCCTGCGAGCCAATCCCTAACGTTTGCTATGGGGTTCAGGGAACTGGAGTGAGCTGCAGAGGACAAGGAACAGATGCTACAGGTAGTTTTGCCGGAGAAGCCTGCTTGCCATCCTTGGCGGGGAAAGTCTGCTTAACAACCAGAGGACGAGCTCAAGGCAGGCCTCCCTGAGTATGAGTTATCCTTTGTTTTTGAAAGTGGTTTATGAACGTCAATTTTTTTTGTTTGTTTAAATGCTTTTAGTTAAATGGTGTGTCTCCATAAAGCAGAGGATGCCGGTGCCTTTTATAGAGGCAACTAGGGAGCACCCCAGTCTGGCCAGTTAACCATGTGGGAGAGAGACACGGAGGCACGTTGCCTGGGTCTTTAAGAAAGAGCGTGTTGGCCAGCTGTGAGGAGTGCCGTCAGGGGGCAGCCAGCCCATGGTTGTCAAGTCCTTCTGTGTTTGCCTCAGCTGCAGAGAGCGTCTCTCTTTGCCTACACAGCCCAGTTCCAGGGACTGAGAAGCCTCGCTGTCCATTTCCACTGAGTGTGGACCACGTCTGATGGGGCCTACTCATCACTCGCCCTGCTGGGTTGGCCAGGGCCTGTGGGGCATTGAAGTTCCTCTTTTCCCTTTGCCCAGTCCAGCTTTGTTCCCTACCCTTCACAGGTATTGACCCCAAATCTATCCCAGCACCTGTTTTCGGGAAACCCAACCTGCAACAACCAACCCACCTCTTCTGCTTGGGGGACTTTATGGCCCCGGAAGGTAAATGCCTAAAAGCCTTTTGTGATCATTGAACTTTTCAGTAATAATTACAAAAGAAAGGAGTATTTACAAGTCTCAGAAAAGGAAAAAATAGTTATCTAGAACTAATACTATAAAATAGTCGGTTATAAATAAACAGACTCTCAACATAGCACACTCAACACTTTTTGCAATACAACCAGAAAATTCTCGAATTCTTCATTTATGACACCTCAAAAATCACACTCTGAAGGTTTTCACACCCAGTTCCTCATTGATGAATGGCACCCCCAATTTTTTCACATGTTTCTAGTTGTGCTCTGTGGCTCCATCAGCCTTCCTAGGTAGTCTCAAAATGCCAAAGCATCGCCTTGCTCTTGGGGGTGGGGCCAGGGTTCCTCCACAGTGACTTCCTGCAGAGAGGCTGCGGGGAGCGGGGAAAGCAGAATCGCTAGGGCCCCAGGCTCCACTCCAGTGCCCCAGCAATGTCCTTCTCAGAGGTTGCTGGGTCTGTACTTGAGCTTGTAATGACCTAAGTGGGTGGTTTAGAATCTACTAGACTGGGTTAGAAAAAGAAAAAGATCCAAAGGGATAAGGAAGCTCCTCTTGAAGGTGCTGGACAGGTAATGAGCAGAGATGATGAGCAACTGATTCATGGTATTGGTGAACTTATTTTTGAGTTGATCACAAGCTACATGTAATTGAAAAAGTAATATACATATGCAACAAATTGGGTTACATGAAATCTGGAAAATTTATAATTTAAAAGGTACCGAGATTTAAAGCAAGAATTCAGCCCAAGTCAGAATTAGAACTGTTTCTAATATGATACCACGGGGTGATACCCTGGATTCCGCAGGGCCTGCATCGTGTGTGTTGGTCAGGACTAAGATACCATCTTATCTATATTTCAGGAAGCATTCTTATTAGAACCATCTCCTAGAAGAAAGCAAGTTATATTAAAAATATTGAAACATGTGTCAGTTTTCAGTATTGCAGAATGATGAAAAAGCAAATATATAAATCCCGAAAAATTTAGTGAGAGTAGACACAAGAAAAAAAAAGAAAGAAAACTGATGACTAAAAAGCATTGATTTTTATTTCTATAATTTTCATAATAATATAGATAGTTAGCTATATTTCTCACTAATAGTATAGATATATTTCTGTCACAAAAATGTGGTTTAGGTTTTACTCAGTTAGTTGTTTTGCTTTCTCTAACATGATTCTCTTAAATTTCATCTGATAAGTAAAAAGAAAAAAGTTACAAGCTTCTTACAAAATGAAACTGTCCTTTTTTTCAGTGATGATTTAAAACATTCAAAAATATTGTCTCATAATGCCACTGATGTAAGTCTCAGAATGATATGTTTTAAATTCTGATACATTTCCAGTATGTTTAATCCCCAAATGGGAGTTATATGTTTAAACTAAGTGATGCTGCTTTAGGTGTGCTGGAATTGGCAATGCAAACATTTCCTTTGTTGGATTTATTTCCTTTGTTGGGTCTTATAGCATCTCCTAAACAAAAGATACTAGATTTAAAATGAGCGGCTCTCACCATTTGTGGGCTAGGCTTCTTTGCTAGGTCCATACTATAAAAATCAGAGAGAATTTAGTCTCCGCGGCTTGTCTAGAACAAATACCTTTCCCTCCCTTTTCATCCCACTCTCTGACCTTTTAAAGAGTTTCAGCCATGCACCCTCATGGCTGCTTCTTTCTCCTACCATTAGTGTTGATCTCTGCTGGCTGTTTTTTTGTTTGTTTGTTTCATCCTATCATTTCTGGGTGTTATTTGTGTGAATGTTCCTTCTTTGTTTTTTAAAATCTATTGCAAAGAATTCTTAGCATGCTCACTTAAAAGTGATAGTGACACTTTTTCGAGGTCTTGCTTAGACTTAATTCACACTTCAGCTGCCAGTATTTTACTTAAAATAAATGTTATTGTTCAGCTTCATCCTCCCTAAAAAGACAGTGGGGAAGGGAGAGAAAGGACAACATTTCCAAATCACAGGAGAAGGTTCTTCCCGGGTCACCTGGGGACGCCCAGGCCAGTCAGGAGTTGTTCTGCTCATTGTTTTTCATTGGTTTGTATGATGAATATCATAGGCTCAGAAGTTTTCAGCTCTCATCAGAGATTTTCTCACTTTGCCACAAAACTTCAGTTCAGTATCTTAATTTTTTCCTTGCACTATCATGCTAATGTCCGGAGGAGTCACGAAGAAACTGGAAGGAGGCCTCAGTCCTCTGTACCTGCCGTCTTCTTTAGGATGCGTTTTCCAGAAATGTGTGGCTCTCTTCACAGCAGGAAAATATTGGCATCAGGAAAGAGAAAATACCACCTGATAGCCCACAGGGGCAACATCATCCTGGGGCTGCACTGCCAACAGTTTGAAAACTGAACCCATGAATGCCTTACGAGGGAAGGTGACTGCTTCCTGGGGAGCCTGGTTTGCTGGGGTTTGAGGGAAGAGCTCCAAATGCTCCAGAGACACAGGCACTTACTTTCTCTGCATCAGTGGGACAGCTCGTTCCATTAACGGTGGTTTTGCCACCTATCACAGTCTGACCTTTAGCTTCTATCTAAGTGAACATTCACATCTCTTTCCTTCTGTTCATTTCATCTACCTTTTGGTGAGCCTACTGAGAGAGCAATGTTTTTAATACATAAATGTCTCTTTCACCATATAGGAGGGCAAAGGGGGGAAATTGGGACAACTGTAATAGAATAACAATAAAAAAATTTAAAAAATAAACTAAAAAGTATCCTTTGTAATAAATCAGCAATAGTAAATAACGTTTTCCTGGATTCTGTGAGCTGCTTTAGCAAACTATTAAATCTGAGAAGAGAACTTGGTTTATAGCCAAGTAAGGCAGAATTGGAGAGTAACTGAAAACCTACTACTGGCGATTGGTGTCTGAGGTGGGGAGCAGTCTTGTGGGACTGAGCCCTTAACTTGTGGGGTTGGCACAGGCAGTTAGTGTCAGAACTGATGATGTGGAAACCCATACATCTGGTGCCAAAAGTACTGTGTGTGTGGTAGTAGTGTGAGAGTAAGGAGCAGAAAGACATAGCTTTCTCTATTAATTTCCCTTGGTCATTTGGAATTTATTCTTATGTATGGTGTGAGGAATGGTGGAATAGTTTAATTTTCTCTTTTTCCAAATGGCTAATCAGCTGTCCAGCATCACTAATAAAAAGACCACTTTTGCTCCAGTGAGATAATAGACTGCCTATATCATGTGCTGGATTCTACATGTGGTTGAGTCGTATCCTGCAGGCACTATGGATGGCAATGAAAATTTGGATTAAGTAAGCCTTCTCAATTAAGTCAATAGATACTCTATAAAAAAGGAGTTTTAAAATTAAAATATCATTTACGTATTTTGATATTAACCTCAGTAGAGTGTCTGAATTGATGTCACAATTAGAGCAGTAGAGGGTCTACGTCCTTGCTCCAGTTCTCCAGCTTTGTTAAAATACAGATTCCTGAGCTCTATTATTAAAAGTTCTTATGTAGCAGTCAAGGGTGGGGCTTGGATATTTTATCTCCTTAATAACCAATGTGGGTGGATGGGGTAGGGGTCACTGGCTCACTTTTTGAAAATTGTTTTAGAGGGAAGGGACTTCCTACCTGGAATAACTATCCAATGCAATGGAATGTGGGGACAATAATAGTTATACTATTTCAATGATGAAAAACAGAAATTCAGGCTTTCCACTACACTACATACCCATGAGAGTTACCTAAAGAGCTAGATGTTTACTGCTGAAGTCCTCGGAAATAAGTTCACACTTGGTAATCTTTTCATTCTTTAGATTCTATTCTTGATTGTCTAGTCACGAGATTGAGATCTGTGATTCCCAGACCTTTTTAGTTTCACATGTTGTTGAGGAAGATCTGGGATCTGAATGACTTATTTTTGAGATAAAGACTCCGCTGGGCCACAATGATAGGAAGGATGCTGTTATTTTATAAAGTTAGCAATGAGATGAAATAAATAAGTACTGTTATAGTTTAATATTATGCATTTTATGATGGAAATATTAAGATTGCTCCATAAGCCACCTCCTACCATATGGAAAATTAGTAATTTGGAAATGTCCTTTCCAAACCAGGGCCCCACTGGTGGAGCATGGAAACCATAGGTGGTTCAGCTCTAGCAGCTCTGGTTCTGAAGATTTGACCATATTGTGTGTTTATAAGGAACACTTGCTTCCATCTTCTGGGGCTGATTCACTGAATCTTTTCATCCAGATTCATTTTTATCCATCCATTCCTTTGTCTCACAGAATAGAGTCCATTGTGGTTCTAATCTGTGTTATGCATGCTCTTTATGAATAAAAATCCAGACTCACAGGTGCACATTTTACTACAAGACAGCCAAACCTCAGTGCGCAGGCACCCCCTTCCCAGTATGACCTTACAGTTCACACTCTCTGCAGTTTCAGAATTTGCTGTTAGCCTGGCGTGATGAGCAGAGATTTTTCTTCTTCACTGAGAGTCATAGGAGGGTATCACAGCCATAGAATTGCTAAGTGTGGAAAGGCAGTTTGGCAAAATTGAAATATCTGTCCTTTGGCTTTTCTTGGTTCCCATCTGTATTTCATAACACCAAGCTGAAGGATTTTGCTTTGGTAAAATCTGACTACTAAATGATGCTTGCGAATAAGATGTTTATCAATTAGCATTTGGGATTTTGATTAAACCACTGTGCAAGTAACTTCACATAAGTGGCTGTTAAAGAGTATATTTTGAAAGGAAAAATATGTTTTGGCGTTGAGTTCTTTGAGGTTCCTCTTCAGCTGATAAAAGTCTATGCAAATTGTAATGCGACCTTTACATGTATAGGTGAGCCCTTTGGGTCCCAGCAATTACTGTCATGCGATACACAATGCACATCTCAAACATGTCAATAAAATCTCAGAGTCACACTGACACTCCCCAAGAGTTTAACACTGGTTTTGTCTTGCTGGACCTCATCGGTTACTTTGCCTCCTTTTTTCTATTCCATTGCTTAGAACATTGGCCCCTTTGTTTTATTCATGCTATTGTCACATGTTTGTTGGAAATTACTCATTTTCTGTGGTGACTTCTGGTATTTGGCTCAACATTTTTTTCTTTAGCTTCCTTATTTTACTTTTGAAATCCCTACATCTCAGCTGTCAACACCATCTGAATATCTTAAAGTTACCTCAGATTATCCTGACTCGTCCTTCAACTTCAGATGAGGACCCTGACCTAGAATCTCGAGATATAGGCGACTTCGAGACAGAAGATAGAGTGTGGATTTGCTAACTGGTACTTGGACTAGAGAGACTTGACCCAAGATCTGGAAAATGAAGATAAAATAAATGACCAAAGTGAGAGGAAGATATCATATGGGAAGAAAAACTTCCCCTTCTTCCCTTCTAGGTATTTTGGCTGGTCTATAACTAAATTGACATAGATTAACATAGATTAACAGGAGAAAATCAAATTTAATTTCATACGTACAGAAGCCCCAAAGTTACAAAACTTCAAGTAACCAAAGCAGGTAGCTTTTATACCTTTTAGACAGGAGTATTGACAAAAGGGTTTGGGCTTGGGATAGCAAATTAGTGAAGAAACAACAAATCTTGTTTTTTTATAAAGTTTTTATTTATTTATTTTTACAGAGAGGGTAAGGGAAGGAGAAAGAAAGGGAGAGAAACATCACTGTGTGGTTGCCTCTTACACACCCCCTACTGGCAACCCAGGGATGTGCTCTGACTGGGAATCAAACCAGCAACCCTTTGGTTCACAGGCCCATGCTCAATCTAGAGATACACCAGCCAGGACAATAGATCTTGTTTATGCAGCATTCTCAGCCTTTAATCCCCAGTCTTTGGTGATTAGGATGCTTTTTATCCTCCTGATATGGGGAACGTACCCTAACATGGGAGATTTATTTCTTGCTTTCAGGGGGAGCAAGGAGGGTCAGAGTGTCCTTTTTACACTGGCTATTAAGTATCTTGATTCAAAATAATCAATATGCCAAAGTGGCATATTTGGGGTATATGCACTATTCTCTTTCAATATGGAGAATATTCAGGCATCAGAACCAGTCCATGCAAAGGCCTGAAAGTGTTGGAGTGCATGGTTCACTCCAGATCTACAAGTAATTCTCTGTGGCTGGATCATAGTCTTGAGGGTTGGGAATTTTGGCAAACATTTGACTCGTGACTTTAATCTTCATCTTTTTCTTGGTAACTGTGCTATAGTTTTATACTTCCACCTGATTCTAATTCCTTAGAACTTAGTTTTGGTTTTACTACCTGAAACCCATGGGCTAACAAGTCCAGTTTTTTCTTTTTTTTTTCCACTTTGATAATATGAGATTTGTCTAGAAAAATTTCAACCATTGTTAATTTAATGAGAATGGTTTGCGTGACATCAATGTAACCTGACAGCCAAGGACAGGGGACTGGAATGCACATGTGTACACAATGAGAACTTCACTGTACTAGTCAGTGGGGGCGGTAGACACCGTTGAGTGAGCATTTGTACTGTGTGGCTGTCACATTAAAAAACAACTGAGCAAGTAGAGAAACAACTCTGCACCCAGTTTTGTGTTAAGCTTGAACATTCTTCCGTGGAAACTATTCAGATGATTCAGAAGGCCACAGCTATGGGCAACTGGTGACTGGCAGCTTCATCACGACAACATTCCTGTTTATGCATCACATCTCATGCTTCATGTCTCATGCAGAGTGTTTTTGGCAAAACATCAAATCACTCAGGTGACTCAGCCCCCCTATAGCCCAAATTTGGTACCTGGTGACTTCTGGCTTTTCCCAAAACTAAAATCACCTTTGAAAGGAAGAGATTTCAGACCATCGATGAGATTCAGGAAAATATGACAGGGCAGCTGCTGGCGATTGGGAGAACTATGTGAGGTCCCACAGTGCCTACTTGGAAGGGGACTGAGGCATCATTGTCCTATGTACAATGTTTCTTGTATCTTCTTCAATAAATTTCTCTATTTGTCATATTACATGACTGGATACTTTCTGGATAGGCCATGTGTATTTTACTTCACCCAAAATACCTAAAATATTATTTCAAAAAATAATTGGTATAAAAATTACTGAGATATTTCACATTAAGTTTTAAAAACTGATTTAAAGAGCTATTTTAGGTTTATAAAAAAAATGAAAAAAAGATATAGAGATTTCCCATACATTTCATGTCTTCTCACACTCATAGCCTATCCTATGATCAAAAACACTCACCAGAGTGGTACATTTTCTACCAAGGATGAACCTACATTGGCACATCATAATCACTCAAAGTCTACCATGGAGCTCACTCTGAGTGTTGCACATGAATTTGAACAAAAGCATTAT
>PVJI01029565.1:0-15161 GCA_004026765.1 Micronycteris hirsuta
CTCCTAGCCTCACTCACACAAGGTTTTACTACACATTCTGATTTTTAAACATCTAGTGATTTCCGAAGCGAATTTGATTTTGAATTTTTCTGTGAGATAAAGTATAGGATCGCAAATACTGGCCATTTGTGTTCCTACTTCTGTGAAAGCTCGTTCAAGCCCTTTGCCCACTTATGTTGTGAGATACTTGTATTTTTCTAGTTGATTTTTTAGGAGTTTTTATATATTCTGTAAAATAATCATTTATCAGAAAAATAATCATTATCTTCTTCCATTTTGTAATGCATATTTTCACTTATGTTATAGTGTCTTTTAATGAACAAATGTTTCTCATTTTTATGTATGCAGATTTATCAGTATTTTCTTCATGGTTGGTACTTTTTGGTCTTTTTAGCAAGTCCTGTGCTCCATAGTCATAAAGATATGATTGCCTATTTTCTGCTAAAAATGTTCAAGTTTTGCCACACACCTTTAAGTTTAAGTCACCTAGGTTTGGTTATGTGTATGGTACGGATAACCAAGTGTCCTGGCAAAATTTTTTTATTCTTCCTTTTTCCTGATGCCTGCAATGTTAACTCTGTCATATACTAAGTTTCCACATGCACAGACAGATCTGCTGCTGGGTTTTCTGTTTTGTTCTGTTGTCAATTTGTTTAGTCGGAAGCCAATACCACCTTATATTACCATAACTTTATCAAAAAGTGTTGATATCCAGAAGGACAGATTCTCCCACCTTCTTCCTCCTTAGTAGCACTGAGCTATTTTTAGGCTGTGCTCAACAATATATATTTAGAATAGATTTGTCACGTTCTTTGAAAACCTCTGTTGGGATTTTTATTGGAATTGCACTAACTTTATAGATCAATTTCAGAACAATTGACATCTTCATAATATTGAGTTTTTCTATCCATTAAAACAGTGTGTCTTCATTTCTCTAGGTTTTTAAATGTTTTCCTTCACTCAAAATTCAAGTGCTCTGTGCCAGACACTACTTCAAGGGTCAAAACCCCTTGCCCACATGGAACATACATTCTGGTATAAGTGAGAAAATAATAAGTAAAAAAAAAATAAATAAAAGAAAGCTCAGAAAAACGCGAGGAAACCAGCTCTGTGCCTCTCTGAAGGCGGTTTTGTCTGGGGAGTCTGGGCTGGCTGCCGTGCAGACAACAGAGGTGGCTGTTGTGGGTGAGATCGGGAGATGGGGTCCATTCGCATGGGCCAGAGTGATGAGCAGGGGAGGGATGTGAGCTGACTGTGCATGGGCCTGTCCTGGCTGCCCCACTGAGAACTGAGAACCAGGGAATAGGAGGTGGGAGGCCTGGATGAGGTCCTGCAACAACAGAGATGAGACTTGACGGTGGCTTGGGCCAGACTACTGTCGATGCGGTGGTGCGAAGTAGCCAGTGACACGTAGGGGCCAAGAGGATTTGCTGACGGACCGGAAGCAAGGTGGGAGAGGATCAAGGACTGATTAGTCCAGAGATGTTTGCCTGAGCAACAGAAGGGTGGTACTGCCATTGCTGAGGAGGGGAGAATGGATTGGAGGGAGGAAGTCAGGAGCTCAATACTGGATGTGACCCCAGTTTGAGAACTCTAGTAGAAGGTTCAGAGGATCAGAGGAGTGCTCTGGGGCCTGCTAGAGATAAATGACTGCAGTTCAGAAGGGAGACCCTGAATGAGGTTCTGCATTTGGAAGTCATTGGCCCTGCATCAGGCAGGATCCCAACAGAAAATAATGGCATCACCAAATTAGGGATAGTTAAGGAGGGTTTCTTTACAAAGGGACACTTTTTAGAGGTGGGCATGTAGGGAAACACAAAGAAAGTGGGATATCTTGGGTGTCCCCAATACCAAAGGAACAAAGGAGATAGTTGTTATTGGAGCTAAGAAACAGACTTGGTGGAGAAGGCAGACTTGAAGGGAGTCATCTTTGGTTAAGAGTCCTCACACTGAAGGAGCAGAGGAAATAGTCCAATGTCACTCTTCTCTCTCCTCTGATGTTCTGCCTCCAATCATTACTGTTCACGACCACCCAGAAGTCAGAGGGCACAGAAGGGCCTGTTGGTAAATTACACATGAGCTGACCACCTGAGGCAGAGAGCAGACGGAAAAGGACGCAGAACAGATCTGGAGGGAAAGAAGCTTCCTGGAGCAAGCAGATTAAATGGTATTTAAAGCCACAAGACTGGCTGAGATGACCAGGGAATGCCTGTAGACAGAAAGGAAAGAAGGTCCAAGGACTGAGCTCTGGACCATTCCAGTTCTTAAAAGCTGGATAGATAGGAAGGACTCAGTGAAGAGGACTGAGAAAGAGCAGCCAGAATGGAGCTCTAGGAAAGTACGGAGTCTCAGAAGTCAAGTGAGAAACCTCTTCAAGGGGAGAGTGTCACACGCTGCCTATAGGTCCAGTAGATGAGACCTGAGAACCGACTACAGAGCAGCAAAGCAGAGGCCACTGGTGGCCTTGACGAGAGCAATGGCAGTGGTGGGGAGGGGGGCCCACTGAAGTGGGCTAAAAGAAAATGTCAAGAGAGAAATCAAAGAATTGAGAATAGATATCTCTTACAAGGAATTTTGCTGGCAATGATACGATTATACATGAAGGCTTTGAGGGAAATGGGTGTTTGCTGGAAGGGAAAGTGGCTCAAGATAGGTTTTTGTTTTTCAGATGAGAGGAGATAACAGCCTATCTGTGTACTAACAGGAATGGTCTAGTATAAAGGGGAAACAATGGATGATGGAAGAGAGAGGTGAATTGCTGAAACAATGCCCTGGAATAGATGAAAAAGGAGGGGGACCGGGACAGAAAGAGAGGGCTTGGGTTTGTTTAAAAGCTTCGGGTGTTCATCTACAGGAGCAGGGGAGGGGCACAGTGTGTGAGTGCAGGTGCTAGCAGGTGCACAGGTGTGCGGGGAAGTGTGCAGAGGATGTCTTCTGATTGCTTCAATTTGCTCAGTGCAGCAGAAATCAGGGTCATTAGCTGGTAGAGAGAATCTGGAAGAAGTTGGCATTTTGCAAAGAGAGGAAAAAATATCAAGTAGTCAACTAACAGTAATCATCAAAAATTTTTTTGCTTGCATATCTCCTAAATATTTTGAAAATAATGTATTTTCATACATTTTAAGGTGACATTTAAAATTTTTCATAATAAATTTAAATCACTACAAAGGATATAAATTCACTTATATAACTAGTTGGGAAAAGGAATTTTGTTAAAGCACAGTTACGGAATTTTTGAAACTGGTGAGTTATTTATCAAAATACCAAAGATTATTATAAAATTAATTTTTATAAATATTTTATATCTATTATCAAAAATTATTTTTAGTGACTATTAGCTGACAACTCATTAGTCCTCATTCAGTTTTTTAAAAGCAAAGAATTGGAAAATAACTGAGTTGCAATAAGAAATATGAACCAATCATGGATCATTCATTTTCTCAACATGTACAATATCTCAAATGACTTATTTAGCTGGTTTCTTGCCCACTGGAGCCATGCACCATAGTAATATTTATAATAATAGATGACATGCATGATTAAAAAAATTATTTTCATAAAAAAGGGAAGGGCAACTGTGGAGGGGGACCCTGAATCTCAGACATTCTCAGGCAAATCAGTTTTAGGAAAAAGTCCACCTGCACAGGACTCCCTTGCCTACATGTTTCTTAGGAAATATTTATGTGTCATTTACAAAATTGTGGTGAAAGAGACATAACATAATATTTACCACTTTAACCATTTTAAGTGTACAATCAGTGGCATTAAGTACATTTACGTTTGGTACACCAGTCTCTGTTTTTAATTGTTTTGAGTAAATACCCAGAAATGGAATTGTTGGATTACTTGTTAATTCTATGTTCCTGTCTCCATTTTGAAGGCATTGGTCTATGAGCATGGGAGCAAGAATGAACAAATAAATAGCATAATTCCAGGGCAGCAGTCGGGCCCAGTTGAGGTTAGAAAACCCAAACTCAAAGCAAGCCGAGCCAGCGTGTTGCATTATTTTGCTCCAGCCACATTCAGCTGCGAAGCTGCAGGCGTGGGGTGGTGGGAGTGTTGGGTGTAACCATGACTTTGGTGAGGCAGGCCAGCATGTTAAAGCAATAAAAACGCCATGGACTTGAAGATATGCATATACTCCTTGGTGATTACAGTTATTGGTTATGGAACATAAGCTGAGTAAGGTCTTCAAACAAATTTTATCAGGGTTTTTTTCCCCCATTCTGGCCAGGAAGTCCTTTGTTAGGTTCATTTCTAGGTTATTTAAATAGTCTTTTAAAATATGTTTTCCAACTCTTAGTTGCTAGAATACATAAATAAAACTAGTTTTAATATACTGATAATATTATCAAATCGACGTGAAAAACTCTTATTAACCTTAATACCTTGTATATGGGTTGCTTTGTGTTCTCTCGCAGGTGGACCTATCCTGCATAAGTATTATCAGTCATACTTCCTGCCTTTTCCATCCTTACGCTTTTCTTTCTTTTTTGTGTCTTGGTGGCTAGTAACTCCAATATAACACTGACTATAGACGTGGTCATAATGACTACTATTGTCTTATGACCTATTTAAATGGTATGTTTCTATCATTTTTTCATTAAAAATGTTTACTCTAGGTTTTTGGTAGGTACTCCTTATCAAGTAAAGGAAGCTTTTAAGAGCTAGTTGAGAATTTTTATCCAATGTTCTTTCTGTATCTGGTGAGATGATGACATAGTTTTTCTTTAATAATAAATTAATAGGTGAATTACATTTATATATTTTTTATATATGAAAAGACTTGCCTAGTTCTTGAATAAGCCCAATTTGATCATGATACAATCTATTTTATATGTGACTAGAGTCTTTGAATATTCAAAATCTAAGGAGATGGGGTTTATTATACCCATTTGATAGACAAGAAACTAATACTTAGCAAAAACCAAAATATGCAGAAGGTTTATACCTAACAGGTGGCAGGACAGGATTCAAACTCAGGCTTGTATGAGTTTAAAAAAATTTTTTTTTGTTTTTTTAATATTTTATTCATTTACTTTAGAGAGAGGAGAAAGGAGTGAGAAAGAGAGGGAGAGAAACAGCAATGTGCAGGAGACACACGGACCTACTGCCTCTCACCCCCCCAGCCAAGAACCCTGCCCCAAACCCTGGCATGCGCCCTGACCAGGAGCCAAACTGGCACTCAATCCACTGAGCCACACCAGCCAGGGCTCAGGCCTGTATGATTTTAAATGTATGCTCTTTCCACCACTTATTCTTCTTGTAGAAAGAAATCAGATCTTGTTTCTATGTCTCAAATGCCCAGGGCAGTGTTATGCTCATAGTATCCCACTGAAGAATTTGTGTTAAATAAATATTGAATGGATGCTTTAGGACCCTATAGATACTTTAAAGGTTACTTAACTATAAAAAAAAATAACACTTACCCCATCTAATTAGTTCATTTTAGGTAATGGTCACAAAATGATGTTAAGTGCAAACAGAAGATCTGTAAAAGTGGACCTAACGGAGAGTCCTAGTAGTTTTTATTATTGAAGTTCTACAAATTCTTCATCATATTGGAATAATGGATTGAAAAGGGCCAGCAGGAGACAGAAAATAATGAAATGAAGATGAAGTCTCTTAAAATGTAGTCTCTTTCAGTCAATGTTTTTACTCAGGACCAAAGAGAAATCAAAACCATTGATGCTCTCCATCAATGGAGAGTCTCTATTTCATCTGTACCAAAAAAAAAAAAAGTGGTGTTTCCTGGCAGAAATGTTATGGAGAGATTTGGCATAAGCCTCTCCAATTAGAAAAAGAGGAAGAGCATGCAAAGGCCTATCAGAGAATGGTGACAGGTAGAAAAAGCAGGTCACAGGGGCTCTGGACAGAAATCCTCCTCCACCCCACAAGACCCTAGGATGGCCTCTTGGGCACAAATAAGGGCAGGAGACTCTCTACATAAAACTTTTGCCAATATGGGAAGAAGGAGTCAATAGTTGTAGCCAGAATAACATTTCACTGCTTGTCGCAAAACAGGGAAGAAAAACTACACTGTCACCTCTTCTGGGAAAAGCAAAAATAAAGTTGTATTTCAACCTTAATTTTCCACCTTGTGGGCAAAAATAAAAGGAAAATTACTTTGGGGCAGTACTGCACGTATTACGAAATAATGAGCCATCCTAGGGAGTTGAGCAAGAAGCAGAGCCACCAATGTTCTCTCTAGAAAAGACTAATGCAGTAATTTCCTTTAAAGTAAACCTTAAAAAGAAATGCTACCTCCAAAAGGAGATACACTGAGAGACACCATCAAGGGCCATGTAAGAATGCCACACTTATCTCTACTGAAGAGACAGCATAACACGGCCTCTTCGATAAGCTGGGAATAAGTTGGAAATTTAGCATTTGGGAGGCTGATCTGATTCACTCGTGGCTCCAATGTTACCTCATGGCTTTCTTTACTTGAAGTCATTTCACTTCAGTTTTCTTCTTTCCTTCTCTTTCTCACTCCCTTCTTCCCCCTCCTTCTTTTTATGTTTTAAATGTCGATTCACTGACCAATTCAACAAATTTTTCTGTGAAGCCAGTTAAGATGATCCTAAACACTACCAGCTTTAAGACTGGCTTCTAATTGCAGGTATGGCCCCTCTGCATCTGTGTTGGCAGAATTCTAAAATGGCCAATGAGAGTCCTGTCCACTGGCATATATACCTGTATAATCCCCTCCCCTTGAGTGTGAGGAAACCTGTAAATATATGGGACATCACCTCCATCACTGTTATAAGACAGAGGGATTAACAGATGTAATTACAATCTCTATTTAGTTGACTTTGAGTTAATCAATAGAGACGCTCCTGGGTGAGCCTGACCTAATCAGAAGAGCTTGTTTGCAAGATCAGACAGATTTGAAGTGTGAGAGATTTCTCCTGTTGGCCTTGAAAAAGTAAGCAACTGTGTTGTGAACTGCTTATAGAGGAGGCTGTGTGGCAAGGACCTGAGGGTGACCAGAGTGTCCCTGACCAACAGTCAGCAAGAAGCTGAATTTCACTGCAACAACTCAAGGAACTCAATTCTGCTAACAACCAGTGAGACTGGAAGAACCTAAGCATCAGATGGGATTGAGCCCGTGCTGACCCCTTGAATTCAGCCTGATGAGACCCTCAGCAGAACACCCAGCTAACCTATACCCAGATTTCTGACCCATGGAACTATGAGATAATAAATATTAATATATGTTGTTTTAAGGCACTAAATTTGTGTAGTAATAGAAAACTAATAAATAATAATAATAATGATAATAATTACTCTATCCTTGAGCTTTAAAGTTCAGAGACAGCATCCTTAGTCTGAGGTTTTGAGGTGTAGTAGTATTCATTAGGTAATGTGGGAGAAGAAGCTAATGAGCTCCTTCATGAGTGTCTCTCGTTTTAGTTGAGGGCGTGTGACATCATTCCTGCTGTTCACCACCTGTTTCTGTCTCCCTCACTCTAGACCCATGACAGCTCTGTACTGCCGATCCCCCTGGTGCCATCCTTGTTGAACGGGCCATGTGCATCATGTTGGTAATGTGTGTCACTCCTGGGTCAGGGCACTTGATCAATGCCAGATCCCCCAGAGCTCTCTCTCCCTCTGCTCTAGTGCCCAGCAATGCCCCTGGTGGCCTGGTCCTAGAATGAGGTTATGTGGGAAAGAGCATATCCTGCTGTCTCATGATTTCACTATAGAGTAAAAAACAAAACTTGTTTTTAGAAGACAGTACAACTCCACAGTTGTTTGTTACAACAGCACAACTTAGCCCATCCTGACTTAAATAGGGAGTTACTGAACTACACAGCCAAAGGAACAACCAGAGACACAAAGATAACAAGACAGGAGGACATGAGAAGATAACAAGACAGGAGGACATAGAGCCTCTTACATGTTTTCATATACCTAAATTATTTCCACTCCTCATCGTAAAAAAGGAAACAAATAAAGGAAACAATAAACACCTTAAATAAGTACAAGCAGAAGAGAAACAACATGAGAATATCAACCATTCCTCATCTATGTTGAAAAGCATGAGGATCCCAGGATCCACCAATGTGCGAGAAGGCAGAACCAGTCAAGTAGCTGGCTCTTCACTCTCTGGGGGGAAAAGTGGGGGAAGCTCTTCTTTACAACTCTCTTAGGGACAAACGTCATCACCAGTCTTTGGAATTTCCACGTTGCCTTTATTTTGAGCACACAGAGGGCAGAGTCTTCATATCCTGCTAAGCAAGACCGTCCAAGATAATTTAGGAGTGTTTCTATCCAGCAGAAACAACACAAACAAAAGATCCAAATAAAAAAAAAGTACTATCATAAGAGAAAAAAAGAGATGAGCATTAAACTCCTGCTTTTAAGAGGGAGAGAAACAGCATCAAGTTATAGGAAGACGTGTGTTAAACAATCAGTTCAATCAGTGTTAAGGTCCTTTGGAAAACAGTTCAGATGGTTTCTTTGGAAAACTCTAAAATTAGATCTTAAAGAAAGAGGTTCTGGTAATATGTTCTTTGGAAAATTAACAGAAATTCCATTCTAGAAGATTTGGATTTTGAAGATAAAAATACCACAGGCTCTGTGAATAGTAGGATATTCAAAGCAGACATGTATAAATTGAACTAACCTTATGTATATCTTTTCAAAGTGTTGTTCTGTTCAGACCACATCAATAATGTATAGCCAAGGAAATGGATTAAGGAGGAAAACAGATCTCCTGACCCCAGTACCCAGTGAGTCTTGACTGATTATTATAGAAGTGACTAGATTATATTTCTCAGAGAGTTAAATTTGATCAAAAAGATACATCACCAAGAACTAGAGCTGGACACTATTTCTTGTGGCACATTTTTCAATTTGAATATATTAGCTGTGTCTATATAGTAAGAGGAAATGAAATACCAAGGCAATGACTTGGTAATTTAGGCCATAAACTTATATTTACAATGAAAACATAAAGTAATTGTGACAAAATAGGTTGTTAAATTGAATCACCAACGGTAATTGCTTCAATTCCCTTGCTCCACCTTTTTTTTTTATAGATACATACAGCCTTTGGGAGAGATGATATTATGGGCGCCTGAATATTGGACTTATGTGCTAAGGGACACACTCCTAGTGATAGTCCAAAAGCTATTCTAGGTGCAAAATGCTTGCCTGCTAGTCACGTGCTCTTCCCGCCCAATGCCAGGTGACATTGCCAGCACGTGGCTTCCATAGGCAAGCTGGCTGCTGTTTTGTCAGGTTCTGTCTATATTTCTCCGGACCTGTGCAATGAAGTCATCTGGATGATGGGAACAAAATACACATTCTTTAAAGGAATGTCATTCTGCTGTCACAACACAGAGAGTAAACAATTTAGGATACGTTCGAATGTAAATAAGTGCAGCAGATTTAGCAAATGAATGATCTTATTACCAAAGAGATATTAAAATAGGCAAGTAATGGCCTTTCATGGTCCCTCCAAAATTGTAAGAAGGTGGCACAAGCGGTAGTCTGGGTCTTTTTAAAGACTCACTTCCTGTGTAGAACCAGTTATCACTCTTGGTTTCTCAGCTTTTCTTCTAAATAGCAATGCTGACGCTTTATTAGTTAATCAATAAGACATGATACAGAGTATGGTTATCATAAAATAATCATACCCTGGAGCATTTTGAGGCCCGAGCCACTTGCCTCTAATCAGATTGGGTTGAGATTACCTTTGGATAACCACACTCTTGGGAACTGTCTCATTTCTATTATGAGTACATTTTATAATAGGGAAAAATGTACAATTCTGCAGGGGGAAAATGAAGTTGGAAGCTAATACCTAGCAATCATTTCAGTTGAGCTGAGAAACATTCCTCTTTTTGAACAAAGTCAAACTATGCCTCATCTATTCAAGCAATGTCAGAAAAGAGGCAGCTCACATGTGGCGTGGGTAATGCGATACAATGGAAACTGTATTTTACTTTGGCATTGCAAGCTTCAAATTATATGCAAACATTCAAAAAGGGCATTTGAAACTTGGCATGCATGTTTATAAATGGCACATTTTGAATCCAGAGTGGGTTTAGGTGTCTAGGTTACAATAACAGATGATCTCCAATGTAAAAATGGAACAAAGCCTTTCTTTAACTTCCTACAGAGAAAGATGTTCATTTCTGCTTCAATTATAATCCCAGGCACACTGGAGATTCCGTTAAGAGCAATTTCTCTCTATTTTTCCTTATCCTGACCAGACAAATTTTTAATCAAATTATACATATTGGAAAGTTCAAGACAGAAAAGCCCAGTGAGCCATGAAACACACTTCACAGCAATGTGCGTAGCATTCACCCCATTGGTTTGAAACGATGGGAAAATCTATTTAAAATGTTAGATGAACACATTGCGGGCTGCAGAGATGATTATAAACTCTGAGAGCTGTACATTTTCATCCTATTTTTCTATGCACAGTATTTATATCCAGGAATTTTTAACATGGGAGAAATGATAAAGGAAAAAAAAAAAGATGGTGAAAGTACTTATGCAAATTGCTTTGTGATGGGAGTGAATATTTGTAATTAATAGTGAAAGTTAGATACAAGAAAGTTGACCAATGTTATCGCCATATAGATAGAACTAGATGATACTTGTGTTAGCCTTTGTTAGCGGAATAGGTCTCATAATAAAACAAGATTATTTCAGATTGATCTTTTGAATGAAAGGAGAGAAGGTGGAGCACAATCATGGCACACCATAAAGAGAACTAGTCTCATTTATGGATTTTGTTACATTAGAATTAAGTTCAGCTTCTATATGGCAACCCTGCATTTGATTAATGATACCCCTTTCCAATGTCGGTTATTTCAAGAGTCTCAGAATATCTGCCTTGGGTCCAAAAATTGCTTAATCCTTCCTACTTATTTCATTTCCTCAGAATTCTACTTGATTTCTGCAAAATAGCTAGGGCAGCTGGGCTCCTGGCTTGAAAGAAATGAGGCCTGGCCAAAAAGAAACTAAGCAAAGATTTTTACTCATCATTAAAAATTCAGCTCACAGAATTTGATAGAAGAGTCCATTTTTAACTATTCAGAGAGCAGAAAGGCTCCCTACCTCAGATTTCCCCAAATTGGTGGATTACTCGTGTTTTCTGCTAAAAGTCACATTTTTGTTGTGTCCAGAAGAATCCCAAAACAGCTTAAGTGCAGACTCTGGTGCTGCCTCACACATCCCAGCAGAAAAGCTAACTGAGGGCTGGGTATGCAGTTAGACTGAAAAAGGCCTGGGAAAGCTCATTCTCATCTAGAAGCAGTGACTCCAGGCCCAGCCCTGCCCTTGAACGATTCGGGAGTTCTCCCAGGCCTGGACCCAGCACTCCTCTTAACATCCACAGACCCGTGAATTCCCTACAACCTCCACTCTGACATGACCACTTCACCGCAACAGTTTTCTCTAAGGTCACTGCATAGTCAAGTGAATGGCTTTACCAACATTTTCCTTGAGTGTTGTTATATTCAACTCCATTAATCACCCAGCTCTTGAAATGCCTTCCTGCTTATGGGATAGTTCATCACTAGTTCCTCTCCCACATTCCGCTGATCTTTCTCTACTTTGCTAGGTACTTTTTCTTCCCTAAGTAGTAAATATCTTCCCCAAACAAGAGTGTCTTTGGCGCTTTACTCTCCTCCCTCACAGCATCACAACTACGTCAAACCGACAAGTCCAGCTCTGACTTTTCATCCACCATTAGCTTCTTGTCTCCCACTGACACTCCAACCTGACACGGACTGAGCTGTGGTCTGCAGAGCCCAAGACGGCTCCCTGCAATTCCTGCCCTGGGTATCCATACCTTGGTGCCATCCTCTCCCCTTCCGTGTAGGTAGAACCCGTGACTTGCTCCCAGCCAACAGAATATGGTGAAGGAATTCAGCAGATGTTATTAAGGTCCCTAATTAGTTGACTGAGTTAATCAAAAAGGAAAAATAAGCCTGACCTAATCAGGTGAGACCTTTAAAAGAGGGTACAGGCCTCATTAAAAAAAAAAAAAAAAGGCTCTAAGCAAGAAAAGACACACTCCTGTTGACCTTCAAGAAGCAAATGGTCCTATTGTGAGCTGCTTAGGGAGAGGACAGCTGCGGGCCTCAGTCCTATAATCACAAAGAACTGAATTCTGCCACCAATCTGAATGAGTCTGGAAGGGGACTCAAGCTCCAGATGATAACGTCAGCCTGCCTGACACCTTGATTGCAGCCTGTGGGACCCCGAGCAGAGGACCCAGCTCAGCCGTGCCCAGATGCCTGAGCCACAGAAATTGTGTATTGTTTAATCCAATAGATTGTGGCTATTTTTTTGTTGTTGTTACAGCCAAAACCCCCAATATCCTAACCCTCCCAACTTCCTTATTATTGTCCTCTCAGGTTCAAATCTTTAAAGCTACCTGTGACTCCTTCCCTTCAGTAGACACCAAGACTTGTCTTTTTTTTCTTGACCACTATCAATTGAATGAAAACTTCATTTTATTCAAACTCCTCATTTATTCAACAAATATTTGCCAGACACTGAGTCTAGCTCTGGGTATGCAATGATGAATGGAAGAGGCGTGGTTCCTGCTTTATGCAAAGCATAGTGGATAAAACCAACATTGGACACATAATTGCAAGGTACCTTGGGAAAGTTCTGCATGGGACTCTAATCTAGTCCAGCTTGGGGAGGGGGCAGGAAAGGCCTTCCTACCTCACACCTGAATTACTGTGCCAGCCTTCTAGTGTCTTCCTGATTCTCACTCCTCCTAGTAGTACACATGGAGTTACTGGGGTTCGTCTTTCTCAAAGCTATCTTAAACCTACTGGCCTGTCTGAAGACGTTCAACGGCTATTAGCTCATAAACATAATAAGCAAAATAGTAATAAGGGAGTAGCAAGTGTCAATTGTCCCTTATCTAACAAAGGCCCAGAGAGGTTTAAAGACTTGGCTGAAGCCACAGAAGTGGTAGAAACAGGGCTGAATTCCCTGTAAGCTAACTGAATCAAATTTTCTTTTTGCACTATTGGTACTGATTTGATCTTATTTAAAAGTATCTAATCATGAGTATGAAGCTTACAAATGTTATAGATTAATCAGGTGTAGTCCCCAGAGGAAAAGCACTTAATCCATCTTTGGTCCTTATCTCAGGAACATTTTGGTTAGGCTACATGCTTAAAGATCTAAGATCAATATTTGGTTAAAACAGCTGAGGCCATAGCCTAATACAGTGAGGGTTGCATTTACATTTATGCCTAAATTACTGTAACTCTGAGAACACCAGCTGCCAAAGAGGAATATGGCATCAGAGTTGATGTTCCTGGTGCCCCACCCAGTTCCCTTTGATGCTGGGCTCCGCTGCTCTGGTTTGGGTTTTAACAAGACAACAGCTCCCATTTCTCCAAAGAACTATCCTCAGGAGCCTCTCATTGGGAAGACTGTTCCAACCCTCCACACTTCAGCTAAACTTTGGCCAATGACTGGATGACACACAGACTCTAAAAACCAGTCCCCTTACTTCAGGGCGGGACCAATTCTGAGGTGCTATCCACCCTCCAGAGCTCCGTGTGAGGCGTGGTCAAAGCTCACCTCCAGCTGAGAACTCATTGCTGTCTTCCACAGCCCGATTGGGCTTTCCTCACGCCCTTTTCCTGAGAATTGTCCTCAAAGCAATCAATCACTAGTATAAAAATTTCGACCTCAGGCTCTGCTTTCAGGGAACTTACTCCCAAACGAGAAACTTAATGTATTTCTCATTCGTTTCTGTGAACCACCCTGTCACGGAGTCCCACGTGGTGTCCACCACCTCTCCCTCCCCCAGGCAGAAGAACTCACCACTGGCCAGGAGACTGGCTGCATGAACCCCAGGGCCAAAGGCTGTCACTCTGAGAGTCCGCAATGTTTACATCAAGGAGGCCGCTTTTGGCCATTCCTCAAACTGCTAGTCTTCAAGACGCCACAGCTGACCCAACTTTCACGCAATTTGGAAGAACAGCCTCCAACTTTACTTTCTGGGCATTGGGACACCCAGGCCCACAGCACGTCTGCGTGTGCCCAAAAGTTCAGGAGGTCTGGTTTCTGGTCTTTATATTTTTCTGATTCTGAGGGATTAAGCTCATTTCTAAGGGCAGGTGACGAAGCTGATTGGCAAAGCTGACATCATCCCTTTAAAATCTTGCAGCCTGTCGACTTCCAGCAAGATGGCGGCATAGGTGAATGTGCCATGCCTCCTCGCACAACCAAAGAAGGAAAAAACCAGAAATTTACCCAACCGAAAACAGCCAGATCTGACAGAAAATCGAATTGAGAGGAAGTCCGACAACCAAGGAATTAAAGAAGATACATTCATCCAGTCTGGTGAGCCAGGAGGAGCAGGGTGGAGGGAGAGCGCTGGGCGACCCCGCCGCGAGCAGGTGAACAGACGCCGGGACCGCAGTTAGAGGGGCGGTTTCCGCGGGGCCGCAGCACACCGAGACAGGGGTGCCTGACCTAAGCGCGGCCAGCGCCCAGCTCATCCGGACCCAGCGGGGCCGAGACTGGTGGACTGGGCAGGTCCGCATTTGCGGACAGACGGACTGGGAGAGAAAGCAGGGCACAACCCATCGGCGCAGATTGAGAGCGCCTGTGGGGGTGGAGTCCGTGGCGGGAGGAACTACCAGCCTCACAGGAGAGTTCGCTGGGGAGACCCACAGGGGATTGGAGCTGTGCAGCCTGTCCACCGACCCCGGAGCAACCCCTGGAGCCAGCGCAGAGGGGCTTGAATTGCTTGCAGGAGGCGGTGTGGGTGCGGAGAGCGGAGCAGGCGCCATTGTGCTCTCAGGTCCCGCCCCCACAGGCTATGTCACAACCCAGCGACTGTGAGTTTCCCTGCCCAGGTGAACCCCAAGGCTCCGCCCTCCTTACAGTAACAGGCTCACCGAGGGAAAAAAAAATGGCCCAAAGAAAGGAACAGATCAAAGCTCCAGAACTAACAGACCAAGAGATAGCCAACCTATCAGATGCACAGTTTAAAACCCTAGTAATCAGGATGCTCACAGAATTCGACGAAAAATTATCGAAATTGCTTGAACAAATGAGGAGAGATCTGCAGGGAACCAATAGGGATAAGAAGGAAACTGGGACTCAAATCAACGGAGTGGACCAGCAGAAAGAAAAAACATCCAACCAGAAAA
>PVJI01029566.1:0-15152 GCA_004026765.1 Micronycteris hirsuta
GAATTCTTGTTTCTTCCTTCTGGTCCACCCCATTGGTTTGAGTCCCAGCTTCCTTTTTTTCCCTATTGGTTCCCTGTAAATCTTCCTCCATTATCTTTATCGTTTTGTTCATGTGTTCAACTATTTCTTCCAGTTTTGTGAGCATCATGATTACCAGTGTTTTAAACTGGGCATCTGTTAATTTGGCTATCTCTTCGTTTGTTAGTTGTAATTTGTTCTGATCTTTCGTTTTGGCCATTTTCATTCTTTTTTATCTCGGCGCACCTGTTGGAGTCTTAGGTGTTTGTCGGTGCCTGTCAACCTAGGTTGCTTTTTTGTGATGTTTCCTCTGGGGGTGGGGCCTGGGAGGGAGCAATGGCGTCTGCCGTTCACCGCCACTCCCTATCACCCTCTGCTCCCCAGTTCCCCACTGCCCCCTCCGCCAGTCTCGGCCCTGCTGGCTCCCACTGGCCTCTCCAGTTACGCCGCCAGCCTGCAAGGTTCACCCGTTGCTCGGGGTAGTGTTTTGTTTAGGCGCTCCCAGGGTGAGTTCCTCTGGGCAAACTGCCTCTCACTCCGCTCCTCCTCTGGTTTCTGCCCTGCTTACCGGCCTGGATGTACGTCCTCCCCAACTTCCTGAGTGTTGGACTTCCCTTCAGTTCGATTCTGTCCATTCTGGTTGTTTACTTTTCACTATTGAGTTCATTGTTTAAACTCTCTGGTTGTGAGCGGTCGTGCGGTGCGTCCACCTACGCCGCCATCTTGGTGGAAGTCCCTTTTGCCCATTTTTCAATTGGGTTGTTTGCCTTTTAGAGTAGAGTTGTGTGAGTTATTTATATATTTTGGAGATAAAACCTTGTCCAAAATATCATTGGCAAATATGTTTTCCCATATAGTTGGTTTACTTTTCATTTTAATTTAGTTTTCTTTAGCCACGCAGAAGCTTTTTATTTTATGATGTCTCATTTGCTTATTCTTTCCTTTATGTCCCTTGCTTTAGGGGACATATCAGTGAAAATATTGTTGCATGGAATGTCTGAGATTTTCCTGCCTATGTTTTCCTCTAGGACTTTTATGGTCTCATGACTTATATTTATGTCTTTTATGTATCTTGAATTTATTTTTTGTGTGGTGTAAGTTGGTGATCGAGTTCCATTTTTTTTTTGCTTGTAGCTGTCCCAATCTCCCAACACCATTTGTTGAAGAAGCTATTTTTATTCCTTCATTTTATGTTTCGTTCCCCTTTGTCAAATATTAATTGACCATAGATACTTGGGTTTATTTCTGGTCTCTCTGTTCTGTTCCATTGGTCTATGTGTCTGTTCTTATAGCAGTACCAGGATGTTTTAATAACAGTAGCTTTGTAATACAGTTTGATATCAGGTATTTTGATCCTTCCTACTATGTACTTCTTTCACAAAATTGCTGTGTCTATTTGGTGTAGTTTATGGTTCAATATACATTTTTGAAATGTTTGTTCTATATCTGTGAAATATGCCATTGGTACTTTAATAGGGATTGCATTGAATCTATAAATTGCTTTGGGTAGTGTGGACATTTTGATGATGTTAATTCTTCCAATTCATGAGCAAGATATAGCTTCCATTTATTTGTGTCTTCCTTAATTTCGTTCTTCAGTGTTGTGTAGTTTTCTGAGTACAGGTCTTTTACCTCCTTGGTTAGGTTTATTCCAAGGTACTTTATTTTTCTTGTTGCTTTATCAAATGGGGTTTATTTCCTGATTGCTGTTTCTGATATTTTGTTGTTGCTGTACAAAAATGCCTTTGATTTCTGAATACTGAAATTGTATCCTGCTGTTTTGCCAAATTCACTTCTTAGGTGGAGAAGTTTTTTGGTGGAGCCTATAGGTTTTCTATGTACACTATCATGTCATGTGAAAACAGTGACAGTTTTACTTCCTCATTTCCAATTTGGATACCTTTTATTTCTTTTTCATGTCTGATTGCGGAGGCTGAGACATTCAATACTATGTTGAATAGAAGTGGAGAAAGTGGATATCATTGTCTTTTTCCTCATCTTAGGTGGAAATTTTAGTTTTTGCCCAATGAGTATGATGTTGGCTGTAGTTCTCTCTTACATGGCATTTATCATATTGAGAAATGCTCCATCTATTCCCACTTTGCTGAATGTTTTTATCATAAATGTGTGCTGCACCTTATCAGATGCTTTTAAATCATCTATTGATGATTGTGTGATTTTTGTCTTTTCTTTTGTTTATGTGATGTATTACTTTTATTGATTTGAGAATATTGTACCATCCTTGCATCCCTTGGATGAATCCTGCTTGATCATGCTATATGATCTTTTGAATGTATTGCTGGATGTGGTTTTTCAATATTTTGTTGAGGAATTTAGCATCTATATTCATCAGCAATATTGCCCAGTAGTTTACTTTCTTTGTTGTGTCTTTATCTGGTTTTGGAGTTAGGATGGTGCTTGCTTCATAAAAAGAGTTTGTGATTCTTCCAACTTCTAGGATCTATTGAATATCTGAGAAGGATAGGGGTTAGCTCTCCCTTAAATGTTTTGTAAAATTCTCCCGTGAAACCATCTGGTCCAGGGTTTTTGTGTGCCAGGAGTTTTTTTAATTACTGCTTCAATTTCATCAGCTCCTATTGCACTTTTCAGGCTTTCTGATTCTTCTTCATTGAGTTTTGGAAGATTATATTTTTCTAGAAATTTGTCCATTTCATCTAGGTTTTCAAATTTCTTGACATACAGTTCTTCATAGTAGTTTCTTACAATCCTTTGTATTTCTGTGGTATCAGTTGTAATCTCTCCTCTTGTATTTCTGATTGTGGTTATTTGGGTCCTCTCTCTTTTTCTTGATGAGTCTGCTTAAAGGCTTATTGATTTTGTTTATCTTTTCAAAGAACCAGCTCATGGATTCATTGATCCTTAGAATTGTGCTTTTAGTCTCTATGTCATTTAACTCTGCTCTGATCTTGGTTATTTCCTTCCTTCTACTTGCTCTGGGCTGTCTGTTGTTGTCCTCGAATTCTTGTAGGTGTAGAGTTAGGTTGTTTGTTTGAAATGTTTCTGTCTTTTTTAGGTAGACTTGTATCACTATGAACTTCCCTCTCAGGACTGCCTTTGCTGTGTCCCATAAGTTTTGGACTGTTGTGAGTACATTTTCATTTGTTTCTGCAAACTTTTATATTTCTTCCTTAATCTAATTATTAACTCATTTAATTAATAATGCTATTCAGTCTCCATGAATTTGAGTGTTTTTGAGGGGTTTTTTTTTAGGTTTGTTTCAGTCCCTTGTGATCAGAGAAAATACTTTGTGTGATTTCAATTTTCTTAACTTAGTTGAGGCTTGATTTGTGTACTATCATGTGGTCCATCTTCGAAAATGTGCCATGTCCTGGATGGAACTGGAGCACATTTTGCTAAGTGAAGTAGGCCAGGCAGTGAGGGACAAATACCATATGATCTCACCTTTAACCGGAACATAATCAACAAAAGAAAAAAGCAAGAAAAACATAACCAGAGACATTGAAATTAACAACAGTCTGACAGTGGCCAGAGGGGAGGGGGGAGGAGACAATGGGGAGAAGGGTTTTCAGGAACCAGTATAGAGGACACATGGACAGAACCAAGGGGGAAGAGGGAGGCAGGGAAGGGAGGTGGGGTTGGAGGGGGTCGGGGGAGGGTAGGGGAGAGGATGCAGGCAACTGTAATTGAAAAACAATAAAGTAATTATTTAAAAAAAGAAAGAAAAAAAAGAAAATGTGCCATGTTCATTTAAAAAGAATGTGTATTTTGTTCCTTGGCATGACAGGTTCTATAGCTAAATGCATTTGATCTAGGGCATTGTTCAATGCCACATTATCTTTGTTGATATTTTTTTGGAAGATCTATGCATTTTTGACAGTGGGGTGTTAAAATTCCCTACTATAATTTTGTTGCTGTCAATATTTTTCTTGAAGTCCTCCAAAATTTTCCTTATATATTTGGGTGCTCCTATGTTTGGTGCATATATGTTTACAATGTTTATGTCATCTTTGTAGATTCTTCCCTTGAGTATTATAAGTGACCTTCTGGGTCTCTTTTTATGGCCCTTGTTGTGAAGTGTATTTTGTCTGACATGAGTATTGCTACCCTGGGTTTATTTTCTGTCCATTTGCTTGGAATATTTTTTCCAGGCTTCACTTTCTGTTTGTGTAGGTCTTTTGTTCTGTGGTGGATCTCTTAGGCAGCATATGAGTGGGTAGTGATTTCTTATCCATTCAGCCAGTCTATGTTGGTTTTTTTTTAAGATTTTATTTATTTATTTTTAGAGAGAGGGGAAGGGAGGGAGAAAGAGAGGGAAAAAAACAGCAATGTATGGCTGCCTCTCACGTGGCCCTCACTGGGGACCTGGCCTGCAACCCAGGCATGTGCCCTGACCGGGAATCGAACCGAGACCCTTTGGTTCCCAGCCCACACTCATTCCACTGAGCTACACCAGCCAGGGCCAGTCTATGTCTTTTGATTGAAGCATTTACCCCATTTACATTTAAGGCTATTATTGATAGGTACTTATTCATTGCCATTTAACTTCCTTCGTCTCTCTCTCTCTCACTCTTTTTCTTCCTCTTCTTAAAGCCGTCCCTTCAGCATCTCTTGCAATGTTCTTTTGGTGGAGGTGTATTCTTTGAGCCTGCCTTTGTCTGGGAAAGTCCTGATTTCACTTTCTATTATAATGGAGAGCCTTGCTGGATCGAATAGTCTTGTTTGCAGGCCTCTGGTTTTCATTACTTGGAATATCTCTTGCCATTCCATTCTGGCTTGCAGTGCTTCCACTGAGAAGTCAGCTGCTAGCCTTATTGGGGCTCCCTTGTATGTTACTTTCTGTTTCTCCCTTGCTGTCCTTAAGATTCTCTCTTTGTCTTGGAATTTTGTGATTTTAATTATGATGTCTTGGAGTGGGCCTCTTTCAGTTCCTCTTCATGGGGACCCTCTGTGCTTCCTGGATTTCTGTGACATTTCCTGCCATCAAATTGGGATGTTTTCCATCATTATTTTTTCAAACAGGTTTGTCATCTCTTGCTCTTCCTCTTCTCCTTCTGGTATCCTTATTATTTGGATATTGTTACATTTCATGTTTCCTTTAGTTCCTTAACACCTCTTCATTCTTTCTGAGTCTTTTTCCCTTTTTTTGCTCTTTCTGGGACTTTTTTTCTACCTCATCCTCCACCTCACTGATTTGATCCTCTGCTTCATTTACCCTTCTTTTGATTTTTTTCTACTGTGTTCTTCAATTCAGAGATTGTAGTCTTCATTTCCTCTTGGTTCTTGTTGATAGTTTCTATTTCCTTTTTCATGATGCTATAGTTCATAGTAAGTTCCTTGTAATTTCCCTGCAGTTTTTGGAAATTCACAGTGAGCTCATTGAGCTTCCTGATAACCCACACTTTGAACTCAGTATCTGATAGTTGACTTGCCTCTATTTCATTTATCATTCTTTCTGGGGTTTCCTCCTTTCCTTTCATTTTGGGATTGTCTCTTTGTCTTCCCATTGTTTGTGAGACTCTTCTTGTTAGCCTCTGTTTCTTAAATTGATCTGCTCTGACTCCCTGAGTTTGTGGTGTGAACTTCTATGATTAGAGGACCTGTGAGATTCAGTGATGCAGTCTCCTTGATCTCCTGAACTGGCTGCTGTCGGGATGCAGTTTATATTGGCTCTCTGGATGTAGTTGGTTTTTTATTGTTGTTAGGTCTTTCTTTGGTGGGTCCTTCCCTTCATGAGGTTGACTGAGGGTCACCCTGCACACCGCATCTTGCATGTTGCTGTGCAGGTGCTCTCATAAGAAAACCACAAAGCCCAGGGTACAAACCCACATCTGCAAAACTATCCTCTACCCCCACTATCTCTGTATCAACAGCAAATGAAGCAGTATTAATAAGGGTATGAAGAGATTAAGACTATTATAAGAAAGTAGAGAAATAAACTATAATATAAGTTCTAGTGACTTAATATGCACAAACTTGATGGACAAGAAATGAATGTTAAAAAGCTATGCAGGAACATTAATATCACTAATAATGGAGAAAACCACAGTAGATTCTGACTCAGTAGCCTCTAGTATTTACCACTTTTTTTCTTTCTGGTTTCTACTCTGGTGATGTCAGATGTTGACCCCATCTGACCTTAAGCAGCCTGCTCTGAGACTGCCAGATATCTGCTGTCTACAGTGTTTTCCTTCAGTTGTTAATCTAGGTGCTTTGCACTCAGCAGCCAGGTTTAAGCCCCATAGGCCAGGGTAGAATTCTTCCTGGGGTTGGGGCTACTGTTTCCCCTCAGGCTGCTGCTGCTCAGAGGGGAATGGTCTGCCTGAGCAGGATGACTGCTGTGGTATGAGTGACAACTCAGCACCAGAATTCTGGTGGCCACTCTCTCAGTTCTCTCCCCCAAGCCTCTGTCCCAAGTCTTTCCTCAAGCACCTCTAGTCCACTCTCCCTCTGCTTTGCCAGAAATCTACAGCTGTGGCTTTCTCCTTCAGTTATTTATCTCATCACCCTACACACAGCAGTCAGTCTTATGCACCACAGAGCCAGGGGAAAGTCTCTCCAGGGGGTGGGACTTTTGTTTCCCCTTATGCTGCTGCTGCTCAGAGGAGAGTGGTCTGCCTGAGCAGGATGGCTGCTGACTTATGGGGGTTGGCTCAGCACCAAGATCCAGGAAGCTACTCTCTCAGTTCTCTCCCCAAAGCCTCCATCCCTAGTCTCTCTTCAAGTCTCTCTAGTCTACTCTGGCCCCTCCTTTGCCAGAGCCCAGGGTAAGTGGCTGTGAATGGAAATTTGTGTGTTGGCTCTTTAAACGGTCTTGAGTCTCCAGCTGTCTGTCTCTGTAACCCTGCTGCTTTTTGCTGCTGGTTGTTATCTGTGTACTTTTGGGGCTCTGGTGCTCTAGGCTGGGAATCCTAGCTTAGGATTTAGGCCCCATTCTTCTCAGGGGAATCCAAACTGCAGCTTAATTATCCCTCTGGCGCTGCCACCTGTGGGTGCCCAGCCAGTCCTCTAGAGTCTGTACCACACTCCTTACTAGGCAGGTTGTGCTGAAGATGATTCTTATGTCTGTTTGAGGTTATAAGGCTTCTCTCTCACTATTTTTCAGTTGTTCTGGGTAATTTCTCCACAATTTAGTTATAATTCCAGATTGGTCCTGGGAGGAGGTTAAGGTGACTCCCACTCATTCCTCTGCCATCTTGCCCACTCTCAATGTCTGTGTTTTCTGAAGCAGTCTTATTTTAGCAAAGTCTTTTTTTTCCTGCATGAATTGTTATGAGCTACACATAATATTGAATAACTTGAGTGCAGTCAGCTTAACAGTTTCTTGGCTCCTTGAGGTCTTTTTGAAGATCATCAAAACAGTTTAAGAGAAATAGCATATGAATTTTTCAGTTAATTCAATTTTTTTCTCCATTGTTATTTTCAATGCATTTCCAGATTTCTAAAGGACATACCTCTAACACTTTGGAAGTGTGATTTTATGTCTAACCAACATTTTCTTAACTCATTTTCTATGGTTGTTAACAATGATAGCCATCTAGTAAGGCACATGCCAAGAAGGCTATCTCCTTCAATTTCCATATAGTCCAAAATCTCATTGAGACCTTCTACTCATTTTGAGGAAACTGAAAAGGGACCAAAACTTCTTTTTATGAAAGTCCCAAAGTCCCTGGTAAATAAATCACCTATCTTCTTATGATATTATGTAAAGGCATTACACCATATTTAAGTAAGATATTTTCATTTTCTCTGGTATGGACAGAATGCAATTTGTCATATTTTAAGTTTACACTATTTCTAATTATGCACATAAATGGTCAAAACATTGTTTGAAATTAGACAAGATACAACATCCTTTGTTTTATGTTTTCTGTTGTTGCATTAAAACCATTATAAAGTATGAAAGACAATTTAAATCTCTGTTTTTCCAACAAAATTATCTAAGAGCTAGGGGTGTTTTTATTAGTGTTATTGGCCATGATATGAGGCATTACTTTATATATTGTAGAAAGCATGATTGTTGATAAGATCTTACAGAATTGGACCTACTGTGTAATGGGCCTTCACATTTGTTATCAAAATTTCCTTTTCTGTTCACCTACAGAACATTTTAGTTGCATCTTCCATATCATATAATATAATTTTACTCAATTTCATAAAACAGTCAAAAAACAATATGGTAATGCAAGTTCATTTGTATGGTATACCCAAGCTAATTCAGCAGCCATTATTTTAACTCAGAGTGGTGTCTTTTCATGAAATGGAAAAAAAGACTAATACAGGAAAAGTTTCCTACTTCATCCTGTAATAGGGAAATTCAATCTTAATATGTGCTTCCACATTACCTTCTCTATAATGCTTAATTCTAAATTCTTTTCTGCATATTGTGCAAGATGTTCTGTTTTAGTATTTACTTTCCTAAGTCTAGTTTTACATATCCTTATGCCTGCCATTAAAATAACACAGTCAGGCCCTGACTAGTGTGGCTCAGTTGGATGAAAGCTGTCCCACAAAGCAAAAGTTCGCAGGTTCGATTCACAGTCAGGACACATGCCTGGGATGCTGGTTCACTCCCCAGTTGGAACACATGCAAGAGGAAACTGATCAGTGTATCTCAATCATATTGATGTTTCTCTCCTCTCTTTCTCCTTCCCTTCCCCTCTCTCTAAAATAAATAAGTAAATAAATGAATAAATAAAATATAAGAAAAAATAAGATGAGAGTTCCAGTTAAGATGGCCACATAGGAGGGGAAGACAGTGGCAAGATAAGGGGGAGCGGAGTCCACTTCCTTCTGTCCTGGTGAGACACCTAGCCAATTTTCTGAGGAACAGAGCGAAAACCCAACAGTATTCCAGCATATATGAAGATTGGTGACCAAGATTATACAGGAAATTGAATGATCAGAGAGTAAGGAGAGTGCTTTGGAACGAAAAGGTCACTGGGACCAGTGCAAGGAGAAGGCGGGCTGCAGCCCCAGACCTGGCAGCAGCTGGGTCTGCTGCAAGATTCTTGGGAGAGAGCCAGGTTAGGAAGTGTGAGAGGCCAGGTGCTAGTTTGGACTGGCAGGCATAAATAAGGAGAATCTTTAAAAAAGAAAGAGGGAAAGATGGCGGCAAAGTAGGAGGGAGTGGGATCGGCTTCCTCCAGCCCACTCGTGGGATATCTGGCCGATTTTCTGAGGAGCGGAGCGATCACCCAGCTGAATTCCAGGAAGATTGACAACCAGCATTGCACATAAAACTGAAAGATCAGCCAGTAGGGAGTCTGCTTCAGAGTGAAGGGGTCCCTCAGGACACGTGGGGAGCTGGGAGGTCTGCGGATCCTGTCGCAGCAGCTTCCCCGGTCTGTTCCAGGATCAGTGGGAGGGAGCTGGATTGGGGTGTGAGAGTAGCCAAAGCAGGCGCGCGCGTCTGTTGGGAGAGCCTCGGTCCCCAGCAGTCCGGAGGTCGGAGTGTACGTGGGGACTGGTCTGCAGAGGCCGGCGATCCCAGCGGGAGGAATTAGAGATTGAACTGAACGGGAGACCAAGGCCTGGAGCTCCGGGACCAGGCGCGCACCCGGCGAAGCCAGTCAGGGGCGGCTGGGGGTTGTGCCTGAACGGGCGCCCAGGCCTGTGGCTTGCAAGCCCCGAATCCAGAGACAAAAGCGGTCAACAAATACAGGGGTGCAGAGCTCACTCCTGGAGGGCTTGAGACACAACCCAGCCACTGTGAACGGAGACCTACAGTGCAGACTCCCTCCATGGGAGAAAAACAGAGGAGCACCATTGAACCCCACTGAGGGGAGACACAGACCTCACAAAATCTGACTCAGGGTGGGGGTCAAGCAGCCCAGAGGAGGTGCTGCGAACTCCTAGCAACTTGGCTAGAGGCAGGATGGTAGCTGAGAGTGCAGCCCAGGAAGAAAGCAGAGGAAGTATGATATCTTCCCAGCCTGTCGCAGCCCTGACCGGACTGTTGAAGCCAGCCAACAGAAGTCTTTTTTCTTTTTTTTTTCCTTTCTTTTGTTTTCTCTTTGTTTCTTTGTTTGTTTTTCCCCACCCTTCTTCCTATCGGTCCTTCTATATTTTTTTAACACCTTCTACCTTCCCTTCATTTGGTATTCCTAGTTTTCTCTTCTTTTTATTTCTTATTTTTTATTATTTTTTATTTCATGTTATTTTAGTATTATTTTTCTTTATCTTTCTTTATCCTTTTCTTTTGATTTCTTTTCCTTCTTTTTCTCATTTCCCCTCTCTTCTTAATCCACAGGTGAGACATTAAAACCTGGAATTGTGAAGAGAATAGAGTGGGGCCCAGACAAGAGTCAGCCCAAAAAACAGAGACAGTGACACAAAATTAACTTTGCTGCTCCAGAACTTGACAGATCAATTTAAGAATCAGAGGCTAGCAAGAAGAATCTCACAAACAATGGGAAGACAAAGAAACAATCCCAAAATGAAAGGAAAGGAGGAAGCACCAGAAAGAATGATAAATGAAACAGAGGCAACCCAACTATCAGATATTGAGTTCAAAGCATATGTTATCAGGCAGCTCAAGAAACTCGAGAAGCTTGATGAACTCACATAAAACTACCAGAAACTACAGGGAAACTATAATGAACTCACTGAAAACTATGTCAACATGAAAAAGGAAATAGAAACTATTCACAAGGGCCAAGAGGAAATGAAGAATACAATATTTGAATTGAAGAACACAATAGAAGGAATCAAAAGCAAAGTCGATGAGGCAGAGGATAGGATCAACGAGCTGGAGGACAAGGTTGAAAAAAGCACCCAAAAAGAGCAAGAACAGGAAAAGAGGCTTAGAAAGAATGAAGAGATATTAAGGGAAATGCAGGACAACATGAAACGTAAAAATATTCGTATAATAGGGATACCAGAAGGAGAGGAAGAGCAGCAAGGGATGGAAAACCTGTTTGAAAAAGTAATGAGGGAAAACTTCACTAATCTGATGAGAGAAAAAGCCACACAAATCCAGGAAATACAGAGTCCCAATCAAAAGGAACCCTAACAGGCCCACTTCAAGACACATCATCATTAAAATGGCAAACTTCCAAGACAAAGAGAGAATCTTAAAGGCAGCGAGGCAGAAACAGGAAGTAACATAAAAGGCAGCCCCAATAAGGTTAGCAGCTGACTTCTCAATGCAAACACCCCAAGCCAGAAGGGAATGGAAAGAAATATTCCAAGTAATGAGAACCAGAGGCCTGCAACCAAGACTACTCTACCCAGCAAGGCTCTCAACCAAGATAGATGGCCAAATAAGGAGCTTCCCAGACAAAAGAAGTCTAAAAGAATACACCTCCTCCAAACCAGCTCTGCAAGAAATACTAAAGGGACTGATTTAAGGAAAGGAAGGGAAAGAGAGAGAGTGAGGAACACAGGTACAAAAAAAATGGCAATGAATAAGTACCTATCAATAATAACCTTAAATGTAAATGGATAAAATGCTCCAATTAAAAGACATAGAATAGCGGAATGGATAAGAAAGCATGACTCACACATATGCTGCCTACAAGAGCCCACCTCAGGACAAAAGACTTACACAGACTGAAAGTGAAGGGCTGGAAACAAGTTTTCCAAGCAAACGGACAAGAAAAAAGAGCTGGGGTAGCAATACTCATGTCAGACAAACTAGACTTCAAAATAAGGGCCATGAAGAGAGACCCAGAAGGACACTTTATAATACTCAAGGGAAGAATCCACCAAGAAGACATAAATATTGTAAATATATACACACCCAACACAGGAGCACCCAAATACATAAAGAAAATTTTGGAGGACTTCAAGAAAGACATTAATAGCAACACAATTATAGTAGGGGACTTTAACACCCCACTGTCAAAAATGGACAGATCCTCCAAACAAAATATCAGCAAAGACATTGTGGCATTGAACAATGCCCTAGAAGAAATGGATTTAACTGATATATATAGAGCCTTTCACCCAAAGAACCTAAATATACATTCTTTTCAAATGCACATGGAACATTTTCAAAAATAGACCATATGATAGGACAAAAAACAAATTCAAGAAAATTGAAATCAAACCAAGTATTTTCTCTGACCACAAGGGTCTGAAATTAGAAACCAACACAAAGGAAAAAAACCCAAAACACCGAAAATCATGGAGACTGAATAGCATGCTGTTAAATAATGAATGGGTCAAGGACGAGATTAGGGAAGAAATCAAAAAGTTCCTTGAAACAAAGGAAAATAAACTGACAACAACCCAAATCTTATGGGACACAGCGAAGGCAGTCCTGAGAGGGAAGTTCATAGTGATACAGGCCTATCTAAAAAAAAAAAAGCAGAAAACATTTATACAAACATCCTAACCCTACGCCTAACAAGAACTCGAGGAACAACAGCAAAGACAACCCAGAGCAAGTAGAAGGAAGGAAATAACCAAGATCAGATAAGAATTAAATGACATAGAGACTAAAAGGACAATTCTAAGGATCAGTGAATCCAGGAGCTGGTTCTTTGAAAAGATAAACAAAATAGACAAGCCTTTAAGAAGGCTCATCAAGAAAACAAGAGAGAGGACCCAAATAAACTCAATCAGAAATGAAAGAGGGGTTATTACAACTGATGCCACAGAAATACAAAAGATTATAAGACACTACTATGAAGAACTGTATGGCAAGAAATATGAAAACCTAGGAGAAATGGACAAATTTTTAGAAAAATATAATCTTCCAAAACTCAATAAGAAAGAAACAGAAAGCCCGAACCAACCTATAACAGTGGATGAAATTAAAGCAGTAATCACAAAACTTCCAACACACAAAAGCCCTGGACCAGATGTTTTCACAAGAGAATTCTACAAAGCATTTAAGGAAGAACTAACACCTATCCTTCACAGACTATTCCAAAAAATCCAAAATGATGGAAGACTCCCAAACTCTTTTTATGATGCCAGCATTATCCTAAACCCAAAACCAGAAAAAGACACAACAAAGAAAGAAAACTTTAGGCCAATATCACTGATGAACATTGACGCTAAAATCCTCAACAAAATATTATCAAACCGCATCCAGCAATACATCGAAAAGATCATTCACCATGACCAAGTGGGTTTCATCCCAGGGATGCAAGGATGGTACAACATTCACAAAACAATAAACGTAATACATCACATAAACCAAAGCAAAGACAAAAATCACATGATCATATCAATAGATGCAGAAAAAGTATTCGATAAGTTGCAGCATCCATTTATAATAAAAACACTTAGCAAAGTGGGAATAGAGGGAGCATTCCTCAACATAATAAAGGCCATATATGAGAAACCTACAGCCAACATTATACTCAATGGGCAAAAACTAAAATCTTTCCCACTAAGAACAGGAACAAGACAAGGTTGCCCACTATCACCACTTCTATTCTACATAGTACTGGAAGTTTTGGCCACAGCAATAATACAAGAAAAGGAAATAAAAGGCATCCAAATTGGAAAGGAGGAAACAAAACTGTCATTGTTTGCAGATGACATGATAGTATACTTGGAAAATCCTATAGACTCTGCCAAAAAGCTACTCGATCTAATAATTGAATTTGGCAAAACAGCAGGATATAAAGTCAATATCCAGAAATCAAAGGCATTTTTGTATACCAACAGGGAAACAGCAGAAACAGAAATCAGGAAAAAAATCCCATTTGATATAGCAAAAAAAAAAAATAATAAAATACCTGGGAATAAACCTAACCAAGGAAGTAAAAGACCTGTACTCAGAAAACTACACAACACTGAAGAGAGAAATCATGGAAGACACAAACAAATGGAAACATATACCATGCTCATGGATCGGAAGAATCAACATCAACAAAATGTCCACACTACCCAAAGCAATTTATAGATTCAATGCAATCCCTATCAAAGTACCAATGGCATATTTCACGGATATAGAACAAACACTTCAAAAATTTATATGGAACCATAAACCACCCCGAATATCAGCCGCAATTTTGAGAAAAAAGAGCAAAGCAGGAGGGATCACAATTCCTGACATCAAACTATATTACAAGGCCATTGTAATCAAAACAGCTTGGTACTGGCATAAAAACGGACAGATAGGCCAATGGAACAGAATAGAGAGCCCAGAAATAAACCCAAGTCTCTACGGGCAATTAATCTTCGACAAAGGGGGAAGAAGTATAAAATGGAATAAAAATAGCCTCTTCAACAAATGGTGTTGGGAAATCTAGATGGCTGCATGCAAAAAAATGAAACTCGACCACCAACTTACAAGATACACAAACATCAATTCAAGGTGGATAAAAGACTTAAATGTAAGTCATGACACCATAAAAGTTCTAGAGGAAAACATCGGTAGGAAAATCTCAGACATTCCACGCAGCAATATCTTCAATGATATGTCCCCTAGAGCTAGGGACATAAAGGAAAGAATAAACAAATGGGACCTTATCAAAATAAAGAGCTTCTGTGGGGCTAAAGAAAATAGTATTAAAATAAAAAGAGAACCGACTTCCTAAGATGGCGGCATAGGTGAATGCACCGTACTGCCTCGCACAACCAAACAAGGGGAAAAAAAAGAAATCTACACATCCAAACGCAGCCAAATCTGACAGAAAATCATATTGAGAGGAAGTCCGACAACCAAGGAATTAAAGAAGATACATTCATCAAGTTTGGTGAACCAGAAGGTGCAGAGCGAAGGGAGAGTGCTCGGTGACCCCGCGGCGAGCAGGTGAGCAGACGGCAGGTCCGCGGTTGGAGGGGCGGTTCCCGCGCGCGGGGCTGAAGCTCACCCAGACGGGGACCGACTGAAGCTCGGTCTGCGCCCGGCTCCCACCGACCCTGGAGCAACCCCCAGAGTCAGCGCAAAGGGGCCCGAAGTGCTTGCAGGAGGCGGTGTGGGTGCGGAGAGCAGAGAAGGCGCCATTGTGTGCTCAGGCCCCGCCCCCAGAGGCTACATCCCAGCACAACCACCGGGAACTTCCCTGCACAGGGGATCCCCAAGACTCTGCCCCCCTTACAGTAACAGGTTCACCGAGGGGGAAAAAATGGCCCAAAGAAAGGGACAGATCAAAACCCCAGAGCTAACCGACCAAGAGATAGCCAACCTATCAGATGCACAGTTCAAATCCCTGGTAATAAGGATGCTTTCAGAATTCGACGAAAAATTA
>PVJI01029567.1:0-15149 GCA_004026765.1 Micronycteris hirsuta
AAAAAAAATGAATAATAAAAACGGGATTTGTTCCTCCAAAAAAAAGAAAGAAAGCCCAAGCTGAGACGGCTGCAAAGGCCCAGTACCTCCAGGAAAAAGCCTTACTGGAGAGGCAACTGAGTGAGCCAGCCGTGAGCACGCTGCGGGGGGAGAGGAGAATAAGAGCTGAAAAGGCAGGCCCAGGCCTTGGAGGTGGCAGCAGAGAGGCACGCCGCTCAGCTGTGCCGCCTCCGAACAGAGAGCCTGGACTCACACAGAGTCCCGCCAGCAGTCCCAGCAGCACCGGGAGGAAACAACCCTCCACCCCTAGTTAAAAATGACGACGCAGCAGCTGCAGCAGGAAAAGTGGTGGTCTGCGAAGAGCTTGTATGAGGACAGGCAGGAACAGGAGTCCCGGAAGATCTCACCGCCTGATGTGGCAGAAAACCAGCCTGAAAGACTTGGATCTAGGAAGAGCTCAGTGCCTGGTGTGGAAGAACACCTGCAGGACAGACAGGGATCCTGGAGGGGCTCACAGCAGGGTGCTCCAGGTTCTCAAAGAAGTTCCCAGTAGGGAATTGAATTACAGCTGAACTGCTAAATATTTGTGTGACCAGCTTCCCTCAATTAGGTTTTTCTTTAATTAGCTCCTGTTGATAAACCAGATTTTCCTCACATCTCCAGATCCTGTACCACCACCTGCCAAAACACTCATGCATGAAACCAGGGGGAGAGTTTGACCCCCGGAGAAAAGGGACTTTGAGTTTTCCCTGTTGCTAGGAATTCCTCTGCACACCCGCTAGAGGCATCGGCTGCTTAGACCCTCCTGGCAGGTGGAAAGGAAATGGGTCTGGTAAGGAGTAGACTGTAAGGATGGGCAAGGGTCGCCTGAGTCTGGGCCTGTGCACTGTGGTCCGGGTGTGGAGTGGCCAGGGAAGGCCACGTGGCTAGGATTGCTAAGGAGCACCCGTTGTTTGGAGGTCACAATCTGCAGCATTGGTTTGCAGAAGACGGGGCACCAAAACCTACTTGTGAGGAGTTGTGGGTTCAAATTTTGTTTCTATGTTCACAGGTTGCCCGCACTCTATCAGTCTTTTTGACCTGTATGTTTGGGCCAATAAGGGCCGTCCTGTGCTGGCTCTGGGAGGGAGCCTGCTGGGCGGGATGTGGGCAGACTGGAGCATGTAGTGCCGTTATCCAGTGCCCAAGGAGGTGCTGACTTGTAGTTGTAATACTGTGGCCTATGTACGTTTTGGAATGTGGGAAAAGGTGGCCCACGGCCGGTTCCCTAGATTCCCAAACCATTATGCACCTGGAACAGAACCGCCATCAGCTACACAAGTGGGATGAAGCCCGTTATGCCGAGGCACTCACGTCACTGCGCAGTAGGATTCCAGCAGAGACAGAGGTCCGCTGGATGGTGCTGAGAAGGGAAGGGGCCTTGAAACCTCTTCCTGATAGTAAGACACAGGAAGGAAAGGAGAATGAGTAAGTAAATCTCATCAAGGCCCTGAACCCAGGGGACTCAGGGTTGGTGGCAGCAGAACCTCCCCCATCAGCAGGCCCTCCACTGGCTACTCCTGAAGTGGGGCCACAGACCCAGCGGGGGGCAGTTCCCTTGACAGAGCCTGACTGGAACCCAAACGGCGGGGGCCTGCCTTCCTGGGACATGACAGAAAGTGCCCAAGCAAAAGAGCCTGAGCATGATACAAGCTCTTCAACACAAACCAAAAGAAGACCCTTCCCAGTTTTTAGAAAGGACCTACCAGGTTCACCAGAAAGCACGCTGATGCTGACCCGCAGGCACCAGAAAACGTGCGGATGGTGAACATGACCTTTATTGGACAAAGTGCCCGGGTATTAGAAGGAAACTCTAGAAGTTTGATGGGACATTGGGAATGAATCCCTCTCGGCTGGTAGACATAGCCTTAAGTCTATAGCACACAGGGAGCAAGGAAGATAAAGCAGGCCGCAATGTTCTTAGAAACAGGGTGGTGAGACCCAGAGAAGAGGAGAGACCCTAAAGGGAAAAAGGGAGGCCCCCTGAGCACCCATCAATGTGTCTAGTTCAAGGAGGAGGGCCACTGCAGACGGGAGTGCCCGAAACTCCAAAGGGAAAGGGCAGATGAAAAACCTCACCGACAAACGGTGAAAAGGCGAGGAGAGTCTGATGACAAATGAGGAGGCCCAGGGGCTCCCTTGGACATCTCCCAACCTATTACCATTTCCCCACAGGAGCCCCAGGTACAGTTAATGGTGGGGAACAAGCCAGCTGATGCCCTTTAGATACAAGAGCTAGATATTCGGTGTGGAATACGAAAGTAACTAAGAAAAGTTGGGGTGCAGTCAGGGTTACTGGGGTGACCGGATGACTACAAAAACAGGCATCCCTCCAAGTCCTGGAATGCCAGCCTGCGGACCAGAGGATTGCATGTAGTTTCCTCTACATGCCAGACGGTCCCAATCCATTTCTGGGCCCAGGCTTACTTCGCCAATTAAATGCACAGATAACTTTTCCTCCTGAAATGCAGCAATTATGTGTAGAGGTCCCACTGGAAAAAGCTCTCCCGCCCCAGGCACTCCTCACTTGCCCGGAAGGTCCTGGAGGTGAACTCTTCCCACCTCAGATCCATGAACAGGTCGGTCAAATCATTTGGGCTGATGGAACCTCAGGCAAAGTTGTTAATGTCCAACCCATAAAAGTTAGCTTAAAGAGGCGAATTCCACAGAAGATACAGTACCCCCTCAAAAAGGAGACTTTAGAGGGGATTCAGCCAGTAATGCAGAAATTCTTAAAATCAGGACTAATCTGGTCATGCCAGTCTCCCTATAACACTCCCACTTTGCCACTCAAAGAGCTTCGTTCTGATGAATCTCAATCTATACAGGATCTTCGAACCGTAAATGACATTGTACAGGACATTGATCCTACGGTGCCCAACCTCTGTACTCTGTGGACCGTGGTGCCTGGAGATAGCAAGTGGTTTTCAGTCCTAGACTTGAGGGACGCCTTTTTCTGCATCCCAGTAAATGAACAGGCTCAGCTACTGCCTGCCCTTGAACGGCAGGACCCACAAACAAAAGCCACACTCCAACACTGCTGGACTGTGCTGCCGCAAGGATTGAAGAACTCCCCGACTATATTCGGGAAGTATTAGCCAAGGACGTAAGGGATATTCAGCTGGGATCAGGAGATCTGCAATACATAGATGACATACTGATAACTAGCAATATATACGAGGACTTTTGCTCAACACCATCACAGTCCTAAGTCATTTGGCAAAAAGGGCATATAAGGTGTCACCACAGCAGGCCCAGATTTGCAGCAGCGAGACAAGCAGCAGGAGGGCTCCCACGCCCGGGGGCTTTGATCCCCTACTTGGACTTGTCAGAAGTTCAACCTCATTACACAGAATGAGATGAGCGACAGGCCTCTGAATGAGGACTCACTAAAACTGGTCCCAGTCCATATGGAAGATCTCACCCTTGGTGCGATCGTACTCCCTGAGATTCTAGTTATCCCATCAACCACCTACATAGAGGGACCCGTTATGGAAGGAATGCTTTGATGGGCCTCATTAGGCCACATTTGAAAGGCCCTCGTTTGCAAAGGACCACTCAGAGGATCACCTGGCCTGTCAGATACGCGCCAAAACCTGTCCTAAGACATCAGGCGCCCCAGTGCAAGAGGGAGAACAATAGAAAGGGCTGTGCCCTTTGAGGACTGGCAAGTGGATTTTACACAAATGCTGTAATGATCAGACCAAAGGGAGTTTCCGATTTCTACTATTCGTGGATGGATATAGGGATACCCCACTAGAACTGAGAAGGTGACTGGAGTAGCAAAACTTTTACTTGAAGACGTGATTCCTAGGTTTGGACTCCCTCACTGCATTCAGAGCAACAGCGGACTGTCGATAACTTTGGAGATCTCCCAGAAAGTTGGACGGGCACGGCGAATGCGAAGGAAAATACATGCATCTTGGAGACACCAATCTATGGGAAAGACTTTGAGAAAATGAATCAAGTAATAAAAAAGACTGGCAAAAATATGCCAGGAAACGCATTTGAAATGGGACTAGGCACTCGCCATTGCTTTGCTCCGAATTAGGGTGGTACCCAGAGGTGGGCTTAAGTTAAGCCCTTTTGAAATAGTAAGACCCTTCCAAATTCCTGTTTTAGGAATGCTCCCTTTAGATTTGGATCATAAGTCAAAGATTAAACAAAATGTACAACTTTCAGGACAAACTCACCATTTTGCACAAGTTTGTTCATTGCAGGTTCATGTGTCCCTCTGAGAAGCCCCTGCACCCACTCCAGCTGGGGGACTGAGTCTTACTAAAGACTTGGAGGACTCAAGGCCCCGCACCGCAGCTCCCCAAACAAGACCCCGGTCCCTACTGTTGACAACAGAGACCTGGTTCTTACTGACACATGCTAAGAATTACAGATCAGCCAACCCATTAGTGTGCAATCAGAGTTCATTAGTGATCCATTCCCACGGAAGACAATGGACCTAGCTAGGGTGTGGCTGGGTGGGGTTACATTCGACAGAGACGGAGAGATTCCTTTCTGGGGAGGAGCCTGAGCACACTGACAGGCAGGCAGAAGGAGCATTAGAAATGTGAGAGAGAGAATTATACTAGGGTTCCGTTACTATGTCACTTATCCGGAACAGGTTTTTGTTTCTTGAAGAGGTGTCCGGGGTCCCTGATGGTTTCGAGTGGTAATATTACCAGCATAATTCATGGCAGCACTGTGTGGTGGATCCAGGCTGCTCTCCCATCAGCTTTAGGGAAGAATGCATTGTCACCAGGACATCAGAGGGAGCAGTCCATCGTTCGGCCAGCTGCTGTTCAGGGCTTTGCATCTTCCAGGCCATTAGTTAGACTCAGTCCCCTGGCCGGAATGCGTACAGAGCCTCGTCAGGGCTGGACGAACCTGCAGTAAGTAAACTTGTGTGACGTGGTTAACACACACAGCCACCCACAAAGCAGCCAGTGAGTCTGGACATCTGTGTTTGGGAAGACATCCAGTTGCAAAGCCTTTGCGGGCATGACATTTCACAATGGCGATTGACAGATCCTTCTTGCCTGTAAATCAAGCATCTTTGGTGATGTTATAAACCCAGTTTCAACTTCCAAATGAAAACAAACTTTGAAGATAGTTAGCTGTACTAGTCTAATGTCTACCACTGAGAACTGTGATTGCCCTTCAAACATAATTTTTCTCCCTAAGATCACCCTCATTGTCATCAAAGGGACTGCATTAAGTACATTTTTAATTTTGCCCGTGTGTTTGCATAAACACAGCAAGAGCAGTGACTGATCACATGACCTTCAAGTCTGCTTTGCTGGAGCCCACATGAGGGACTTGCAGACTGACCCTTCGGCCCGCCCTTCAGGGCGCAGCAGCTGAGCTACACACCCGCTTCTCTCAAGTCCTTGAGGTTCCATTGTGCCTTAAGGCTCCTCCTAACCACCTTTAGGAAAGTGACCTTCGCTTCTCCCCTGGAAAGACTGCCACGAACCACATGACCAAACAAGGCTCCAAGCTTTCTCCAGTGGGCTTGTACTAGCTTCCACAGTCAATCCCATTCCTCGGGGCTTTTTAGTGACAACCAGAGCCCAGGCACGGCTCCTTCAGGAGGGACAGTCCAGTCAGCCTTGGTGGACAAAACCACCATTAGCAACTGGTCGTATTGGTTATATGCATAGAAACCTATGTCTTTACTCGCCCCTTCAGAATGCCGATTCCGGAGGGCTCAGGCAGGTAGGAAAATATAAAGCATGAAGGAAAATCCTTGTCCGTTGAATATTCACTAAAATTATACTTCCAGGCCTTATGCCCTCTCCTCCTTTGGTAACTTTGGGGACATGGGAGAGTAGGGGAGGGGAAGTTGTAGCAGTCGACTGGGGTTAAGGTCTCGGGGCTCTGAGGCCTGCTGGATTCCCCCTGAGGGACAGGTGTGCTAGCCTCCTCTTCTTCTTTTTTTAAATTAATTAATTAATTTCTAAATTACTTTATTGTTCTTCAATTACAGTTGTCTGCATTTTCTCCCCTCCCCCGACCACATCCAAACCCACCTCCCTCCCTTGCTTCCACCCTCCCCCTTGGTTTTGTCTGTGTGTCCTTTATATTAGTTCCTGAAAACCCTTCTCCCACAATCCCTTCTCCCTCCCCTCTGGCTATCGTTAGATTGTTCTTAATTTCAATGTCTCTGGTTATATTTCGTTTGCTTTTTTCTTTTGTTGATTATGTTCCAGTTAAAGGTGAGATCATATGGTATTTGTCCCTCACTGCCTGGCTAGCCTCCTCTTCTTCCCCCTGAGAGACAGGTGTGGAACTTATAAGGGGGTCATCTAGAATGTAATCAGTAGGCCCCAAAATAAATGTTTCCTTTGACCCAGAACAAAGACATGGACCATGAGATAACAGAGAAAAAGCTTATATGTAAGGAAGCCCTGACCACTTGCCTAGCCTCCGACAGAATAGATGTAATTGGAGTATGGTGTTGTGATTGCTACTCCCATTTTCAGGCCATGTGTCCCTTTCTCCCAACTTACTCTGAGGCCAAGCTGTGTTACACAAAAGAATCGGTCTTTTTTTCTTGAGATGCTCAGGGTCAAACTTATACCACTTTCTAAGGATGCATCCCAACAGGGATCCTGTGGGGGAGAGAGGGTGTATTTCCCATTTGGTCTGTGGCGCACCTAGGACAAGAAAACAAAGGCTAGAACTCCTGGACTCAAGACAGGCGTCCCCGTCTTTGCCCCAGGAGCTGACTAGTGGTTTACAGGGCGACCCCATCTCCCTACCGCAAAGCTACCAGATGTCTCTGACAAGATGAAGCATGACGCCATTCTTAACCCATTCATTGTTTAATAGCATGCTATTCAATCTTCATGAATTTAAGTGTTTTTGAATTTTTTCCCTGAGATTGTCTTCTAGTTTCACTGACCTTGTGGTCAGTGAAAATGCTTGATATGATTTCAATTTTCTTGAATTTGTTGAGGCTTGTTTTGTAGCTGATCACGTGGTCATCTTTGAAAATGTTCCATGTGCATTTGAAAAAAATGTGTATTTTGCTTCTTTGGGGTGAAAGGTTCTGTGTATATCAGTTAAGTCCATTTGATCTAGGGCACTGTTCAATGCCACAATTTCTTTGTTAGTGCTTTCCTCAATCCCTGCTTATCATAATTAGAAGAGCTAAATCAATTTATTAGTAACAAAGTAATAAAATATTAGCAAAATAGATTAAATATCATATTTTACATTTTTATTGCTTAAAATGATATGCAAATTATCAAAATAAAAATAATGATTTGGGGAACTTTTTTAATCAAATAATGATGCCTTTTATGAGTAGTGTCGCTAAGTAGAGCCTCATATCGGAGGCCACATTTGACAATTTTTACATCCTGCCCCACACTGATATGTTGGGGGAAACAGAGGAATATAGAAATTGCTCACTGCTCCAAAAAACTACCAGTTGATCTGCCTTGGGAAACTCACTTTTCCACGTGTAACAAATTTCAGGTTGGATTTTTAAGTTTTTACCTTGAAATGCTAGGACTTGTTTCTGTCAGTCTCTGTTGAAGAATCACGTAAAAATCTTTTAGTCACAAAGTAAAGTGAACATGATTGTGTGATTAAAATCTTGGATGTTCATTAAACTGAATAACATCATAAACACATGGTGAAATTAAAACTCAAGTTATGTGACAGAGACCAATAAATCATCAACGTGACAGTTGGTGTGATGGGGAGTGCCAGCAGTTCACCAAAATCATTCTTCCCTTCTTCTTGGGAAACTGAACAGAATACATTCTCAGCCTCCCTCAGTGAAGTGTGGTTATGTAATGAAATTCGCACCAAGAAACATTAGTATACGTGATGTTTAGCACTTCTGAATCATCTGTGTAACTAGAACTTCTTCCATTTCTTCTTTTCTACGGCTGGAACGCTGTGACCGGAGTAACCTCCGAAGCTGGGTATTGAAAATGGCAGCACTGTGCCCCACCTGGGTTCTTGAATGTCGGGAGCACTGCCACCTGTGACCCAGAACATGTACCTCAAATTGTTACATAAGAAAGCCATTAACGTTTTTGTACATTAAACCACACAGCCCTGGCCAGGTAGCTCAGTTGGTTAGAGTGTCGTCTTGATGTGCCAAGATTGTGTGTTCAATCCCTGATCAGGACACATACAAGAATCAACCAATGAATGCATAAATAAATGGAAAAACAAACTGATGTCTCTCTCTCTCTCAAAATTCAATCAATAATAAAAAGTTAAATCACATTATTGTTGCATCTTTTGTTGTGACAGCTTAGCTCATCCTAGCTAATATAATTGGTCTCAGTGGACAGATCAAACACTGCGCATTACTATTATCAGTGATTTCCCGTGGGGCAGCAGGCTTGCTTAGGAATGTCTTGACAAGTCTCAAATCACATAAGAATTTTATAATAATATTATAGCTTATGTCTGACTCATCATCAATGGGGAAAAGCAGCATTTTGTGAACTTCTAATAAAAAACTCTTATCTTTTCAAAATATGGGGACTGTGCCATTTTGCTTTGAACAACAAATCAAACTAAATGATTCAGTTTTTTGACATGTTGTTATTGAAGGTTTCTTCCTAATATAATTTTAAGGTTCATATAAACATTGCCTTGATATTTGAACCAACATATTGCCTCAATCTCAAGTAGCAGAGCAACTAGTAAAGCAGCAGAACAAGTATCTTCAAGTATTTAACTGACTGTAATTATAAAGTATTTAAATTCATATTAATGAAGAAACTTAAAATACCATATCACAAAGCCCCCACATTTTTTTTGACAAAATAAGAGGACTAACTCTTGTTGCTAAGATGGACTAAGCAAAATAAATAACCTAGCTGACTTTTACAGTTTGCACTGACCTGAATGTTTAGTCTTAGTTCTCAATCATTAATGACCTTGAGCTTTCTAGTTGATGTTCACTGCACTCTGCAGAGAGAAGATAGAGAGAGGGGAGGAGGGAAAGTAGGTCCCTTTTGTCATGAATTGTGTGTAACTTCATGCAGAGGCTGCACAGAGCAAAGCTGCCGCCCCTAATGAACTGAGATGGAAAGACACTTGCGTGTCACTTCCTCCAGGAGGCCTTTTCTTATCCTTTATACTCACTCTATCGTAGGATTTGCCATGCTGCACTGTAATCCCCTGTAATTTATATGTCTCTTCTTCTTTTGGTCTGGTGGTTATCTTTGGGGGAGTTAAGAACACTCTTGAGAACCTGATGGAATCTGTGGTTTCTTCCCTTGAAAACAATGTACACCAGCATATACTCAGTACATTGGCAGGCTGTTTCAGAAAAGTCACAGACTCTTTGAACTTCAAGAGTCTGAGGGTCACAGATTAAAGACGTCCACGCCAAACTGTGGGCCTCTAGAGGATGGCCTGACCCAATTTATCTTTGATCTCATGTCACCTAACAGGTTGGGTCACACACGTGGTCTACAACTGCTATTTGTTAAGATGCATCTGCACTAAAATATCAGTAACATATATTAAAGCAATTTCAGACAAATTCTCTGTTGTTGCAGATTTCAACCCGCAAAATCCGTGGGGGGGGGACCGCCCTGATCGTGTGAATCAATCTTACCCAGCGACACACTTGGAGATAAAAATCCGGCTGCCACGGGTCTTTCCCTCCACCTCCATCTTGGGACAAGACCTCGTGGGTAGCTTAGCCAGGGTTTTTATTAAAGGCTTTAGGACATATTTACATTGGATTGATTATTCATGGGATTAAGCAGAACAGGGATAGGTTTACTCATTAGCAGAGCATAAGGATGTAAATTCAGGTCCGGTGGCAGACAGGACCAGGGAAATATATTAAACAGGGCTCAGCAAGCCAGAATCTCTTAAGATACATTTTTGCCAAATTCCTATTAGAAAATTCCTATTCCACAGACATGATCCACACTTGCCCACACGGGAATCACTCGGAGCTGCACTCAAAACATGTAAATTCTGGAACATGCGTGTTTACATGCATGTGGAAAGCACTGCCACATCTCCCCCTTTTTCCTTAGGAAATCCTTTTGTACAGGCATGGATCACGCCAGCCCGCACGGGAAGGGTTCTTCACACGGAGCTGAGCTCAGACACGTGTGATTTTTCTGGGCTACGATTCTTCATGCGTGTGAAAAGAATTTTTATATCTCCCCTTGTTTTTCTTACAAGAATTTAGAAGCTGGATTGACTTAATAAGATTTGCTACTTGTTGGTCCCTTTTACAACCTTGGGAGAATAATTTACATATGTAGCAAAGCATACAGATTATAAACATAATTAGTAAACAACCAGTGGCTATGAAGAGCCATATTTTCAGATTAAAATTATTAAACCAAGTCTGGGGATTTAGCCAGCCGAAATGGTCACAGAGGCTTTTAAATATTTCCTGTTTAGACAGGTATTGGATGTCCTGCAATTGTTGATGTAATTCCAATTGCAGGCTATCAATCTGTCCTTTTAGATTAGTAGCAAGGATATTTGATGTGTAGCTTGGAGAATCCTGGATTAGTAGATTCCCTTTTGATGATGAGAAATTAGGTTGCTGCCAGGGAAGTCTTTCTTCTGTCACATGGCTTTGCTTTCCTTGTCAGCAGTTTTGGAGATTTTTCTGTGGAAAAAACAGAAACAGATCCTTCTCTGCCTAGCTAAGGTGTGGGCCTAGAGACTTGAATTGTATGGGGTGATTGCTTGGACTAATATTGTGAATCAAAAAATGTTTTAAATTGTAAATAAGTCGTGATTAAATCTTTGGGGAAGATATTCTGACCTTCTCCCCCTTTTTTCTTATATTAAATAGGGTTTAAAGTTTGTAAGGAATTTTGGTTAAAGATGAATAAATGCCAAGGGCTTTAGTTATATATATATTTAATTGATTCTCTTTGAAAATTGGCCAGTTTTTCTTGAGAGATTAGTTATAGATTTTAAGAACAACCTGGGTGTTTTATGCAAAGTGATCAGTTTTGCATATAAGACCCGTGTCTATGTTTTATTTTTATTTATTATTAAAAAACATTTCAGCCCTGGCAAAGTTGGTGAGCAGATATCAGATTTATATATTTATTTGGGAAAAGCTGTTGTGGTAGATATTTAGTATTGAGATATTATTCTATATAAATTTGGGATATAGATAAGATTTTAGTAATCTGGTCTATGATTAACATATTATGTCTTAAAAATCATAATGAATAAATTGTATGACATTTTAGAAAATATTTTTATATGCTATATTAATTGTATTCCTTACTTAAGTTTTGGATTTTTCCTCAAAAGATATTTTTGAGGAGTAGATTAATAATTAGATTATAATATTAGATTAATTCTTTTCTTTAGCAGTCAGGAGATGTAGCAAGTGTTGAGTCTATGGGGTTTTTCCTTCAGGGGCTGGAATGCAGCCGGGAGACCGGAGACAGGCTGCCAGTGGCTTCCTGGGGCAGCCAGGGGGGTAAGCATCTTGGAGCACAAAGTTGAGTGGTGGGGGTCTTGTGTATTCTGTGGAAAAAACACAGAGATACCCTTTCCCCCCAAATTAAACCTACACCTGGCCTTATACCAATCTCTGCCCAACTCTTTCTTTCACTTCCTCCTACCCTCTTTCCCTCAAACCTTTTCCTTTTTCTAATGTGGACGCCTGTCAAGCTTCTCTTCCTTCAATCCTATCTCACACTATCTGGCAATTATGCTAACCTCTGTCCAACTTTCTTCTCTCTTCCTTTTAACCTTCCTTCTCTACAATTCCATACTTTCTTTCCTTCTACCCTTCTAATTTTTTCTTCACTGACTATCCACAATCTATCTGAACTTTCTTACAACATACATAATTCATAGTCTTGCTATAAGGTATTACAGGCCACAACACCATGATTTTATGATTTTAATATCTGAAGTAACATATATATAATATTAAATGTAATAAGTATTATTTATATATTTAATAAAAGTACATGGCCATAATAACTTATGAATACATATATAGCTACTATGTGATTACCTTTTTATACAGTATTAAAACAGCATACAGTTGTCTACCAATGCAGGTTTTATCTATTTGCTATATGTTTTTTTAATATTTTACTTAAATTTTATAGAAATAATTAGTCTTAATTTTAATAAATGGTAGCTTTAGAAGGTTATTTCTTGCTACCTGATGTCATTCTAATTTTTACCTAACATTTTTAATTAAATGCAGAAAACCCCTATATTAGGAAAATATTTAGTATTTTTAAGAAGCTGAGTTAGGTTAAAACATTGTCCTAATAATCCAAAACAATTATAATTTTTAAAACTTTAGATTATTAACCTCTTAAAAATGAACAGTAACATTTATTTTTCAAATTACCTAAGGTTACAATTTTCTGGGGTTAAATGCTGGGTGAATCAGGGTGAATTCTGAGACAAGGGGAAAATATGACGCTGGGTTTGTCCCTCAGCCCTCTCAGAGCCGCGTCCCGGTGATGCCACCAGACAGGACCCCTGGCTTCCGCAGTTCTCGCCTGCAGCAGCCACCCCACTTGCAGGCAGGGCTTCGGGTCAAGTATGGAGTGAGATTTTTTTGCTACTGTCTGACTTAAATGGAAAGTGCTTGTGGATTTGCCAGTTTCCTTGTATTATAGATAGCAGGCGCGCACCCCTTTTTTGCGCTGGGTTGGAACAGCAGTGATTTTAAGTTTTGTCTCCTGAGCTAAGATTTTTACTGGGCTAGCTAAGGCGTATTATGGATGAAATTTTTTACGGAGTCAGAGGGAGCGGAATTCTAAGTTATAGCTTCCTTCCTTTGCCTGTCGCTTTCTCTCTTTGTTTGCTGTTCTTTCTTTCTACCCCTCCCCCACCCCGCCCCGCACGCGCACCGTGGTGTCTCCCACCGCTCTACAGAGAGGTCTGTTTTCCGAGGGCACGGGCGCCACGGTGTCTCTGCCCTCGGGAGCTTTCTCCCCTTTCCTTGCGCCGGATGCAGCCCGGTGTGGCGAGGGGTTCCGCACCCCCGCTCGCTTCCGTGGGGGCCGGCTTGCGCAGAGGCTGAGTCACATGCGCAGCAGCTTTTGTTAACAAAGGGCTAGCCGCGGGGAGTTAGAAGGAAAAAAAGGTGTAAAACGCAATTTTCGCAGGCAAGCCGCTAGACTTTGCCTGAAAAGTTGCTTAAATGAAAAGACCTCGGTTCTTTCTCTCCTCACGCATTTGACAAGGATGCCTGAGAGAGAAGAAAAGCGATCCTTTCCTTATAAGTACCTAATAAAATTTATTAATTTAAATTAGCGTGGCCAAAAACGTTTTTCGTACCGGTTTTCTCTCTCTGTCACACTCCAGACGACTCTGTCTGGTTCCTTATGTATCAGAACTATTGCGCGCTAAACCTCCACCTTGAAGTGGGGGGCACGGTCCTTTTGGCTATGGCCTGTCTGGCCCCACATCTGGGCACCATTTGTCACAGATTTCAACCCGCAAAATCCGTGGGGGGGACCGCCCCGATCACGTGAATCAATCTTACCCAGAGACACACTTGGAGATAAGAATCCGGCTGCCACGGGTCTTTCCCTCCACCTCCATCTTGGGACAAGACCTCATGGGTTGTCGCTTAGCCAGGGTTTTTATTAGAGGCTTTAGGACATATTTACATTGGATTGATTATTCATGGGATTAAGCAGAACAGGGATAGGTTTACTCATTAGCAGAGCATAAGGATGTAAATTCAGGTCCGGTGGCAGACAGGACCAGGGAAATATATTAAACAGGGCTCAGCAAGCCAGAATCTCTTAAGATACATTTTTGCCAAATTCCTATTAGAAAATTCCTATTCCACAGACACGATCCACACTTGCCCACACGGAATCACGCGGAGCTGCACTCAAAACATGTAAATTCTGGAACATGCGTGTTTACATGTGTGTGGAAAGCACTGCCACACTCTGTGAGCATCACATGTCAAAGTTGTGTTCAAGCCTGCTGCAAGGTGGTGCTTTCCAGTAAGTCCAGTTCAGAGAGTTCTTTCCTAGTAGGTCTGTATGTGTATCTATATATAGATATAGATGTATTTCTAGATATATAGAGATATAGATACAGATATAGATATATATGTAGATATATATATTCCTAGTAGATGTATATTTTTTCTTAGAAACAAAGGGTAGCTAGATAACATTTATAGATTAGATTCAAGACACGAACATTTGGGTAAAGGGAACTAAGTTTCTCACAGGACAGATGGTCAACTGTGCAAGTCGAGTCTATGTTTATCAGAAAATTGCTCAACTCCATAATCAGAAATGTTTAATAATTCCCAGAATAAACTGTTCCTCTCATCAGACTACAAATTTCTGACCCAGGTCGCCTTATCTTTGGCTGGAGACAATTTTCTAACAGTAAAAATTGACCAGCACTCATGTTCATTATAACATGAGCAATAGAAATTCAGGAAGGGGGCCCTGGCTGGTGTGGCTCAGCGGATTGAGCACCAGCCTGTGAACCAAAGGGTCGTTGGTTCAATTCCCACTCAGGGCACATGCCTGGGTTGCAGGCCATCCCCAGTTGGGAACTCACGAGAGGTAATCACACATTGATGTTTCTCTCCCTCTCTCTCTATCTCCCTTCCCCTCTCTCTAAAAATAAATAAATATAATCTAAAAGAAAAATTCAAGAAGGGAAAAGTTACCAGGTTGATGACTTGAAAAGGCCTAAAATTTATCCTTGAAGGATGCATGCAGCCTTGATAGGTGGATACTGAGGTAGCAAGGCGTGGTCTGTGGTTCACCAGAATAGGAGTTCCACAGTCAGGCAGTGGAAGCTAAGGGTAGAAACATGAGTTGGATTTAGAGTGGGGTGAACTTTGAAGGATGGCATAAGACATTTGGACTTTAGCCACTGAAGATCTCTAAATAGGGCAGAACATAATCCAAGTGACATCATAATTAGCCTGAGCTGGAGCAGTGTGCGGAAGAGAGTAAAGTTATAGAGGAGTTGGATACACAGAGATGCTGAGATGCTCTCCAGGCATGAAACAATAAGGGTCTGAATGAGGTGATGCAAACTGGAATGGCAAGGTGGGATGATGTCAGAATGTATTGCAAAGGAATAATGCAGCTTCAATACCCGGTATATAGAGAATGGAATCT
>PVJI01029568.1:0-15156 GCA_004026765.1 Micronycteris hirsuta
GTTGCTGGTGAAAGTATAAATTGTTAAGACTACTCTAGAGAGCACAATGGCATTATCTATCAAAAGATCCAGCAATTCTACTTCTAGGCATATAACCTAGAAAATTTCTTACACACATATACAAAGTGATGGGCACACGAATATTCCTTGGATCATTATTTGTAAAGGCAAAAAAATTGGAAATAATTTAAATGCCCATCAATAAAAAGATAGACAAATAAATTGTGAATTAGTCACATTGTGCAATCTATACAGAAATGATGATGAATGAGATAGAACTACATGTACTAATATGGATCAATCTTTGAAAGGTAATTGTGGAGAAGAAACAGCAAACTATAGAAGGATTTGAGTTACAAGAATTACCATTCATATAACTCAAATGGCATTACTATTATCATCTAGATAAAAGTGTGAAGATTACCAAACTTCATATCGAGAATATATATGTATATATTATATGCTACATTATCTATTATGTTACATGTGATGTATATTAAATATATGTAGCTTATGTCTTTTTTGTATATGTACATCTAAATCATACATATTTTAAAAAACACATGTTGTTTGTGTAAAAAATACAGAGTGAAATTATCAAACACAAGCATGAGCAAAACAGATATTCACTGGGGGAGAGTTTGGAGATGGGAGAAAGAAAAGGGGATGGCCGTAGTTTGGTGTGGGAGGGCTAAAGAAGATTTGAACCAAATATGATAAAATGCTATTGTTAAATCTAGGTGGTTGATAGTACAGATGCAGAGGTTTATACTTTTCCGTATGTTTGTCATTTTAAAATTAAAAAACAAAATAACTTACACACTTCTATGTTCATAGCAGTGCTATTTACAATAGCCAAGTGCTGGAAACAGCCTAAGCGCCCATCAGTGGATGAGCAGATCAGAAAACTATGGTACATTTATGCAATGGAATACTACACAGCAGAGAGAAAGAAGGGACTCTTACCCTTCACAACAGCACAGATGGAACTGGAGAGCATTATTCTAAATGAAATAAGCCAGGTGGTAAAAGACAAAGACCATGGGACCTCACCCATAAGACGAATCTCATGAACAAAATAAACTAACAAACAAAATAAAACCACAGGTATGGAAGCGTGGGACAGACTGACAGTGACCAGCGAATAATGGTGGAAATAAAGGGAAGGGACTAGACAAAGAACATTTATGAATGGCCCATGGACATGAACAACATTGTGGGAATTGACTGTGAGAGTAGGGGTGGGATGGGCAGAGGAGAGCAAAGAAGGAAAAATTGGGACAAATGTAATAGAATAACAATAAAAAAATCTTTAAAAAAAGCAAATGGGAAAGATGCTGAACCTAACCTTCTTTGTGGCTTTTCCAGTTCGTTCTCAAATTAGATAATATGAAGAGGTCTATTTATTCCCTACAGCACCTCATGCATTTGAAATACCTGGTTTGGTTCCATATTCTGTTTCCTTCTTTGCTGGAGAAACGGCTCATCTAGGGTGTGGATGCCATTCAGGGATGTGCAGTCCCTTTATTTCACAAGAGTGCCAGTCGAGGGGAGAAGGGGCCAAAACTGCTCCTCAGGCAGTGCTCCCTGGCACAGGACTGCACCCCTTATGGGGTTGCATCCTACCAGAGTGGGCATCTTTTGTTAATTCAGGTGTCTGAGGAAGAGTCTTGTTTCCAATCTGCACAGATAGCAAGCAGTGCATTTTTCTATTTGCACAAAGGCACAATCTAGGGGAAAAGCAGACTTGACCTAGGAGATCGAGGCCATGCCCAGGGTTTCCCAGCTCTGTTGAGGTGGGTATTAACCAAGTTAGTGGAATAAGGATGAAAACATGCTTATCCTGCCTGGGACAGCCTGACAGAAGGGTGAGGAGGATCCAATTTGCTTACTAGTCCCCACCTCAGCTCTCCTTAGCCAGCCACCAGTTCTTTCAGCACTGCCCAAGACTATAGTACATGGGAGCAATGCAGGTCTCTCTGACCAAGAGGCACCCACGTGAAGACCTTGTGATGACCTTGAAGGGAGAAGCATGACTGATGGATATATGATGAATTAGACCTTACCTGGGATTGCAAACTGAGGTGTAAGCAGCTCTTTGAGGTGAATTGTTCAGATTTGATTTATTCCATCTGGTGTGTTTACCTACCATCTGCCTTGGATTAGGTACTACGCAGGCCAGAACATAAAATAATCCTCAAGATGCTACTTAGGGACATAGAACATCTCCTATTTATTCCCTGCCTTAGAAGAATGACAGTGATTACTTTCACTCCATATATACCTCTGAGCATCAGAAGACAGCAGAGGAAACATGAGCTATTGAGTATAAAACAAACAGATATTTATTATCTATGTCCCAAAATCTCAACAAATCTTTTAAGAAATTTGTAGTAATATTGCCCTGAAGATGATGCTTATTGGATCAATACACTTACAATTGATTGCTTCTCTCTATATAAAGATATAGGTATAACTTAAAATCAGGATAGTTCAGATTCTGTAGTGTCCGATTCATTCACTGGTCCATCTGTTCAGTGTCCACCATGTGCTAGGTGCTAAGGATAAAAGATTAAACAATAAATTGTTTCTTTCCTCAATGGAGTCAGACATTCAGATAATTACACTCTAGTGTGTTCAGGACAGTAAGCGAAGGGAACCCTGGAGAATGTGGGATGTCTAACTCAGCAGCTGGTGAGTGCATGTGTTAGGTTAGGAAAGGCTTCCTGGAGGAGGGGATGCCTGAGCGGGCCTCAGAGGTTGAGTAGGGTCTTCAGTAGAGAAGGGAATTTCAGCAAGAGGAGGCAGCTTGACCAAAGGTAGGGCAAATGGCGTCTATCGTTTTATTGTCCACTAATATGTCATTTTTCTTCTCCTGATAACCCCTTGGGGAACTCTCCCTTCCTCTGTTTGGAGCAGTCTAGGTGGAGTTGCCAGCCAAGGGGCCCTGAAATCCAAGCTCGAGGCAGCTGAGCCAACCTTGCCCAGGAATTTGATTTCTCCGCTCAATTATTGCAAAGAAGGAAAACAGTTGTTGCAGAACCCCGAAAAGAGTGTTTTAATTCTTACTGCCTGGATCCAGACCTGTTCTGGTTCTCAACCTTTTCACGCCTGAGACTTTAGTTTTTCCTTCAATTCTGTGAGCTATCTCATATGCTTACAATAAAATCTTTTTTTTAAAAAACAGAATTCAACGTATAGTTTGTTATACAGAATCAGTATCTATAGCTTGCACCTAAAAAACCCTAGCTGTTACCAGGGGGGAAAATCAGCAGTGGAAGCTATAATTAGAAGTTTAGGAAGTTTACTCTGTAACTACCTGAGTTCCTTGAGGAAAATTTCCAAACCCTTCATAGATGAGGGGTGGGAGGGAGAGAGAGAAGGAAAAATGAAAGAAGAGATAGTAAGAAAAAAAAAAAGAGAGAGGTGAGAGAGAGAGAGAACTCCTGGGGCTGGCTGGGTTTGCAGGGCGGATCTCATTTGGCATTTGGCATCATATGAACTTCTGCCACTGGCTGGCCTCTGTGTCCTTCCACGGAATAGTTGTTACATACCGCACGCAGAAGAAAAGAAACAGTTTGATTCTGCTTCACACAGAACCCCGTGGGAATCCACCAGAGACCACTCTGCCTTGGAGACTATTCTACCTGGTTGGTCCTTAGGGCGGAAGCATGCATAACAAAGAGCCAAAAGGATGTCAGATTATGAGGCTGGCTGAGCTTCTCCAAGCCTGCAAGCTCAAGGTCTTACCGTGGAAACAATTAAGAGCTCTGGACTTTTCATTGTATTGTAATTACAGCAGCAACTCTGGTACAAATTATGACTCATTTACTCTTTAGGGCAGTTAGCATCTGCACTGCCATCAAGGAAACCCTTTTCAGGTTGCAGAGTGGTGTTATATGGTGCCCTCAGAAAGCTGGGAGCTTCAGTACATGAAGGAAGAGGCTTTTGCTCAGTGCAAGAATGCGGGGAGAATTACCCTCCTCATAGATGGGGCATCTCATTGCAAATACCTGGGCTCTGACACCTCCTGGAATGTCATTGGTAGATACAAGCCTTAATTTTTATTTTTTTAAAGATTTTATTCATTTTACTTTTAGAGAGAGGGGAACAGAGGGAGAAAAAGAGGGAGAGAAACAGTAACATGCAAGAGATGCATCAATTGGTTGCCTCTCACACGCCCCCAACTGGGGACCTGTTCTGCAACCCAGGCATGTGCCCTGACTGGGAATAGAACCAGCGACCTTTCACTTCCTTTTGGTTCACTGACTGACATTCAATCCACTGAGCCACACCAGCCAGGGCTATTGTTATTTTTAATATTGTATATATTGCTATTATCAGAATTTATTTGCAAAATGACCATGACAGTTTATCCTACAGGTACCTAATGAATTTATGTGAATTCTTTTCACTTAAATTTCTTCTTTCTTCTCCATTTTTCTGTTGGAGGCAGCAAAGGAGGGTCCCTTTGGCAGATATAAAGAATGTGATGTCCAAAAGAAAGCAATCAAAATTCTGTCGCAGCTTCTGGAGAATCAGAGTTTTATCTCTTCTGGTGAGTACTTATATACTCTCAAGTTGCTTGTAGACCACAGGTGGCACACACAAGGCCCGCGGGCTGAATCTGGCTGCCCGCCTTGTTTTATCCAGCCTGGCACCTTGTTTCTACCCGGCAGCAGCGCCTAGCTCTCACTTAACTGTTAAGGAGCAGTTACATTTATACAGTTCTAAATTACATTCGGCCCTTTGACAGCAACCACGAGGCTGATGTGGCCTTTGGTGAAAATGAGTTTGACACCCCTGCTCTAGTATCAAGCACAACTCTTGCCAGTGACAAAAATCTGGGCTTGAACTGGCCTAAGCACAATTTACTCTCTCTGGTCATAAAAAAACATAAGACGCTGGTTTGACTTTGACTTGATTTGGAGTTCAAGCCTTTCTCCTCTTGACTGTGCTTTCTCCTGTGTCAGGTTCATTTCCAGGTTCTACCTCAAATACCCAGAAATTCCATGTTTATTTGATCACAGGCCTAACCCATCAGAGAGCAAACATTTTGACCCAGAATTTCCTGCCATATATCTGAAATTCACCAGATTGGACCAATTTAAGTCACATTACCCACCCCTGAACAAATCCCTGTGACCAGGGAAGTACCACAATCCTATTGGCTTATGTACAAGGTAAGGATGGAATCTTATACCCTGAGGGGGCTAAGAGTCAGGGAGAATAGATCACCATAAGCAAACCTGCAACCAAACCAAGAAATCAGCACTTTCACAGGAGGAAAAGGGAATAATTTCTGGAGACGAAAATGTCAAATGGCCATTCAACCTCTTTATAGTCTGGGGCACCTCTAAATATAGTCTGAACAACACAAGGAGGACAAGGGGAGTGGGACCTCTGTCCTGAGGTACTTCCTTCATTTAATTTAGCTAACCCCCTAAAAGTCTTCAATTCCACTAACCCAGACAGCTGCCATGAGGCAGCCCCAGCCATAACCCTGCTGTGAGGGTGTGAGGAGGTATGACCTAACAGGTAGTCCTGAAAAGGGGGTTCCTCCAGTTATTTGCAAACCTCCCCAGAGAATATAAAACAGAGTTTACAAGTTTATTTTCTCTGAAGGAATTTATGCAATCTATTGATTTTGAAATAGGCCCCGAAAACCACTAACTTGACCTCCCATTGACCAAAGATGCCCTCAATCGCCAGGGTTGATACTAGATGCTTGGTTAACCGTTTCCCACAGCAGCCACTGGGGGAAATGCTGTCATCTCTTTTTCAATCCAGGTGCAGAAACTGCAGGTCAGAGAGGTTAGTTTCTGGGTCTAGGAAGGATTCAAGCCCATCCCATGCAGCCTCAGAGCTCCCAGCATTGACCACCATGCTTCATCCTCTCTCCCATCCTCTGTGAAATTACAAAACTGAGAAAATCCACCTCCTTCCTACCAGAGAGCAACAGAGATGAGAAAATCTTCCTTTGGTGGTGTTAGTGTGCATTTTTGTACCTTTTGCAGTGGGAAAGGGAGAATAGTATTCAACACTGCTGGAGCATCAATTGGATGGGGGCCACTGGGAGTAGAGGGAAGAACGCTTTAGAGTCTGCTTTGACTACTCACTGTGAGTGGAGGAGCATGTGATTTCATAGGCCTCGTTAGATCCGGTTCTTGCACCGGGCTGTGTGCGAACTGCAGTCAGTGCCAACGGGAGTGCCGGAGATCAGCTTCAGCAGACACCACGTGACTCCACCCGCCTAGCAGCGACTCCCAAGCACTAACGAAATGATGCATCACAAACCTGACTCAGTACTGGAGTTTGTCCACAGCAGCCTCTGCCACCCCCACTCCACAGAGACCACACTTAAGATCACTGAAGATCCTCTCACTCCTAAAGCCACGAGGAAATTCTTCTCTGTGCCTCTTTCTGGTCTCCAGGGGGCTTAATCCAATGGGCCACTGAAAAGATTGATGCTCATATCCTCTCTAATAAGCAACAGCATCACTTCTGGGCTGTCTTCTCTTCCAGGACATTTGTAAGGTATTTCCCATGATTGTTAGGAGTTCCTAAGTGTTCTCTCTGGGGTTGACAGTGTTAATGACAAATCAGTACCCTGAGCAGTCCCCTACAAGTTCAGAAGGAGATACACAGAACTAAGAGCAAGACTGTGGCCAGCTGGTGCAGGTACCTCTGTGGGGGTTCCGGGAGTGTAGAAAAAACTCTGGACCCTGAAACTAACAACTGCTAAGTTAAAGGCCATAGAATAGAAACAAAATAAACAAAAAGCCTGCAGGAATGAGCAAGTCCCTCCTCCCTACCCCTCCTGTCTCCCTGGGCCCCTCTCCCCCGCCATGAGGAAGCCTAAAAGGATCCAGCTGGCGAAAGTGAAGTATGGTTTGCAGAGTCCCAGCGCCAGCATTGCAGAGCAGAGTGTGGAGGAGTGGACTGCCGCTGAGACACAAGCGCTTAATGAACACACCTCTGACAAAGTGTCCTTCGCCATCCACTCTCACTACAGCCTGCACTTTCTGTAAGGAGCATTATTTGTCCAGAATTTCCATTCCCCAGCCCTGTTGAGTCATTATTCCTAAACATGAAAAACGCAGATATCCAGTTCTCTCCTGAGATCTGCCTGGATTGATCAGAGAAAAAGGGAGGGCTGTCCTTGCCAATTTCGCTGCACACACTGCTCCCCAGCCTTCCCTGCCAACACTTACAGTGACGAAAATGCTTCTTTTCCAGCTGTATTTCCTTTGCGGTTTAAAGGTGTTCTGTGTATTTGGTGTACTGGGACTGACTGAAATATCACCTCTCAGCTATGTACAAACAATACTTAATTTTTTAAATGCACTTATGTTTCTTTGACAAGTTCCCATTCCCTCTTGGAAGAGAGGATACTAAATTTTATGCAAACTGTGAAATCAGGTCAGATCCTGAAAATTTTAGGTTACCTATGCTTTACGATAGTTTCATGTCAAATAACTATTCAATTCAAATCAAGTGTTGTTGTTGTTTTTAAGATTTTATTTATTTATTTTTAGAGAAAGGGGAAGGGAGGGAGGAAGAGAGGGAGAGAGACATCAATGTGTAGTTGCCTCTCGCACGTCCCCTACTGGGGACCTGGCCTGCAACCCAAGCATGTGTCCTGTCTGGGAACTGGACCAGTGATCCTTTGGTTCACAGGCCAGCACTCAATCCACTGAGCCACAACAGCCAGGGCTCAAATCAGGTGTTTTAATAGTTAGCCAATGTCTAGGTTAAAACACTAATTTCATGGTTTCCACCCATTTCTGAAGGATTCTCCCTCACCTTGACACCCTTCCAGGGACCTTGGGCTTTGCACCTCCGTTGCGGGGAGGAGACTGAAGGCAGTTGCTCCCGCAGGTGAGGTTACATGAGTGGGAAGGAAATTGATCAACTGGGATGAAGCCAAGTATATTTCAGCAGGGCCCAGCCACTGATATTTTACTGGTCTGCTCTCAGGTGCTGGTGACGCCAGAGCCCTGACAGGTGGGTCTCTTAGCTCAGATAGTACCGGCTGCATATTTTTCATGGGGCACGTTGGATGGTCATCAGTTTTTTGACTGGCACACGCTAGCCTGAAAGTGTCAGGATGCCATCGGGTAGCACTGCTTTTTTGCCCGCACCCTTGGAGAGCTGTCTCCCGGGACCTCTCATACTCTTCTTTCCAACAATGGAGGTCTCTGGGGCATGGCTAGCCGGCCTCCGCTGCTCTGCCATCCTGTGTCAGTCTCGGTCATTTTACTCTTGGTGTCATTTTTCACTATTCTCCTGCTACCCTTTGTTATCACAAGGGGCTGATCCTATAGGCTATATTACCCAAGTGCCCAGGTGGATTTTGTCCAAATTTAGCAACTGGGGGGTTTGGCAGGAGGTTAGAAGTTGCAGGTGGCATTACTGGCAGCCACGGGGTATAGTCTGTGGCTCCAGCCCCTCCTGGATGGGGCTCCATGGTCCCTGACCCTGTGCGTCCCTCCTGCGTCTCTCCATCCTAGAGCTAATCTTCACTCTGACTTCACTCATTCCTAGGTTGTCTCGCCATTCCTTGTTTGACCTCTGGTTCCTTCATATTCTTTAAGGTGCCTTAAAGAATATTTCACACTTTATATCATGTATGTACCTGCCCATGGCCTAAAGTCTTAAAGACAGACAGTCCTAGAAAACTGTAGCATGTGGGGTAAATCCTTTCATGCTAATGGGTTGGATCAAATTTAAACGAGTGTCAAAGGAAACCTTATAGGGGCAAAAGACATCACAGAAAGGAAGCTTGACTCTTACAGGAATGTGGTTTGCAGAGAGAAAAAACAAAAGTCTTTCCCTTAGTGATACTGTATTCCTAGATCTTTCTAATACTGCCTGGTAGGAGTGACCCCCTTTCCCAGTGACCCACACCCCCATCACACTAGCATATGCTTCCCTGAGAGTAAACAGTTCTCTATGGAGAGTCATCTTTTTTTTTTCTCCCCGTTTCTTGCCCCCTCACCCTTAATCACTAAAAGGCACTTAGAAAAACAAGGTGGATCTATGGAGGCTGCCTATGAAAAGTGATTCAAAGTAAAACAAAAACCCAAACTCCACTGAACTCAAACAAACAAACAAAGCCCATTAGTTCTAATTCTATATGTTGTACTAGACACAATGGATTAAAACTGTGACACTCACACTTATCAAGCCCAGGCCTTGCTGAAATCCCTTTAGTTTTATTTTTATTGTCTGAAATTCTCCAACGATTCAATGTCACTTTTCCCCTTGGGGACCATTACTTTTCATGCTTAGATAGAGATCAATAGTCAGAGTCTGAAATTGGCATCTTTGGAGGAGAAATATGTTGCGCCACCGCCCATAGATTGGATGGGGCCCTGGTTAAGATAATGGCGTGCTCTTTCATGATTGTGTTCATCGACAGTACCACGGGCATTATTTTACTCTGTTGTGAAGATTCTGACAGTCTCTTGTAGTATCTTATCTATCACCAAGTTTTCTTTTCTCTCCTTTCATACTTGGTCTCTGGAGTGGAACTTTATTTAAAAGGTCCTGACAGGTAGAAGAATGGCCAAGGCCAAGACGTACTCCTTGGGCACTGAGGAAAGTGGCCAAGTGGTCAAACACCCAAGTCAAGGACTCAGTCCAGTGTCCCTCCCCCCACCCAGGGTGTGGCTGTCTAACTAAACAATCTTATTGGGCAGACTATATGACAATGGGTATTTTGATCTTACATAACCTTGGGCTAAGTTGGCAGGGTCTTCCCTGAGCCTGGTCACTGCCTGATGCCTGTCTCAGAAGAAGACAACCCACAGACTCACTCATCTGTAAGGGAGTAATTAACTTTATTTGTTTGTGCTTTCAATAAATATTTGGTAAGCTCTGGCTGGTGTGGCTCGGTAGTTGAGTGCCAGCCTGTAAACCAAAGGGTCGCTGGTTTGATTCCCAGTCAGGGCACAGGCCTGGATAGCAGGCCAGGTCCCCAGTAAGAGTCACGCAAGAGGCAACCACACATTGATGCTTCTCTCCTTCTCTTTCTCTCTCCCTTCCACTCTCTCTAAAAATAAATAAATAAATTCTTTAAAAAATAAATATTTAAGTACCAATAATGTGACAGGTGCTGTAAACACAGCAATAAACAAAATTGATAAAAATGTCTGCCCTCATGGGCATTATATTCATGTATGTGTGCATGTGTGTAGACAGACAATTTAATAAATTAACCAAGAAGTTATCTACCTTATCTATCTATCTATCTATCTATCTATCTATCTATCTATCATCTTTCAGATGGTGTTAAATATCATGGAGAAAAATAAAGTGGAAAGGTTGTGCTAGGGTATACGTGCGGGAAAAGACCTGCCATTTTAAACAGAGTGGCTGGGGAAGGCACCATTGGCAAGGTGACATTTGACCAGAGACCTGAGGGAGGTGCAAGAATAACTTATGCACGCATTTGTGGGAACAGCAAATGCCAAGCCTTGGGGGCCGAAGTACGTTTGAAGGACCAGCAAAGAGGCCCCGGTGACCCAAGTGAAATGATCGGAAGAGAGAGTGGTAGGAACTGAGGTCAGAGAGGTGGTGGGGCCCAGGCTGTCCAGAGCAAAGTCTCTTACTGGGGTTCCAGTAGATATTGTGGTTCAATGTAATAAAGGAGCCCATGTAGCAATATATCACAAATTTGGACTTAATTTTTGTTCACTGTATTTCAATATAGTTGGTTTCTCTTTTAATCCCATGTGTTTTATTTTCTGCATTTAAAAATGCTGTTCTGACAAGATAGAAACAAACTCCAAGATACAGAGAACAGACTGATGGCTACCAGATGGGAGGGGGTTGGGGGGCTGGGTGACAAAGGAGGAAGGATTGGGATATACAAATTGCAAGTTATAAAAACGTCATGCAGATGTAAAGTACAGCATAGGGAATATAGTCAATAATATTGCAATAACTATGTATGGTGTCAGATGGGTACTAGGCTTAACCCATGGTATGTGGGTAGCTTTTATCGCAAGATAACAGGTGGAGTGGGCCATTTTTGCTAACGTTTTGTGCAAATGGCAACATTCAGTAAAATTACGATAACTTTAGTTTTACGTATTTTTTTCAATGAAACTTTTTGTGATTTACTATAAGATGTATACTGAATTATTTTTCTTAAATTTTAAATAGACAAATACTGGAAAACTCACTGGAAATTGAAATAAAAGTAATAAAATATGTAAAAATTCCAATTTATTGAAAATATTTTGGAAAAAAGTACATAAAATGTGCAAAAAAAGAAAGAATGAAGTTTTCTTTCTTAAACTTCATTGTAAAAAAAGAAGAATGAAGTTTTAGTAGTGTTTTTTGTTGTGTTAATCGTATTTAAAAAAAGAAAGAATGAAGTTTTAGTAGTGTTTTTTTGTGTGATAATCGTTAAAACATACATACATAATTCACCATTGTCTGTGTTAAAGATACCCAAATTTTGTCCTTTGGAATTCGTATATCTGCATGTTAGCATCCCTTTAGAGCAATAACAAAGTATAAAAATAAATGTATTTATACGTTACCCGCATTCTACCGCTAGTCTACAAAACACGTATTTATACGTGTCCCGCATTCCACTACCAGTCAACGTAAAACATATAAATACATTTCCCGAATACAATGTGTGGGGTGATCACTTTGTAAGTCATATAAATGTCTAATATCTAATCAGGATGTTGTACACCTGAAATGAGTATCAACTGTAACTGAAATTTTTTTAATTAAAAAATAAAAGGCAATAATATGGTTTAAAAAATAAAATGTTATTCTGAGAAGTAATCTATAAATTTCAACAGTCTGCCAAAAAGATTCACATCATAAAGAAGGTTGAGAATTCCTTATAAGGGCCTTTAAGCCATTGTAGGACTTCAGTTTTACTGAATGAGACAATAAGCAATCACTCTGCCTGCCATGTTGACTAACGAGGGACAAGGTTGAGAGCTGGGAAACCAGTTATGAAGCTGTGGCAATAATTGAGGCAAGGGGTAGTGGTGGCTTGAGCCACAGTAGTAGCCATGGAGGTAGTGGGAAGAAGCCAAATCCTAGAGACATGTTTGGGCTGTATACATAAGTTCTTTGGCTTCTACATTTCCTATACTATTCTTAACCTCCCACTGTCTATTTTCTACCTACCATTTATGCTTATTCTCTGTACCTTTTCCCCTATTCTCCCACTCCCCATCCCTGCTGATAACCCTCCCTATAATCTCCATTTCTGTGATTCTGTTCCTGTTCTAGTTGTTTGCTTAGTTTGTTTTTGTTTTTTTTTTAGGTTTGGTATTGATAGTTGAATTTATTGTCACTTTACTATTCATATTTTTGATCTTCTTCTCTTTCTTAGATAAGTCCCTTTAACATTTCATATAATAAGGGCTTGATGGTGATGAACTCCTTTAACTTGACCTTCTCTGGTAAGCACTTTATCTGCCTTTCCATTCTAAATGATAGCTTTGCTGGATAGAGTAATCTTGGATGTAGGTCCTTGCCTTTCATGACTTTGAATACTTCTTTCCAGCCCCTTCTTGCTTGCAAGGCTTCTTTTGAGAAATCAGCTGACAGTCTTATGGGATCTCCTTTGTAGGTAACTGTCTCCTTTTCTCTTGCTGCTTTTAAGATTTTCTCCTTTTCTTTAACCTTGGGTAATGTAATTATGATGTGCCTTGGTGTGTGCTCCTTTGGGCCCAATTTTTTGGGGACTTTCTGAGCTTCCTGGACTTTCTAGAAGTCTATTTCCTTTGCCATATTAGGGAAGTTCTCCTTCATTATGTTTTCAAATGAGTTTTCAATTTCTTGCTTTTCCTCTTCTCCTTCTGGCACCCCTATGATTCAGATGTTGAAATGTTTAAAGTTGTCCTGGAGGTTCCTAAGCTTCTCCTCATTTTTTGGAATTGTTTTTTCATTCTGTTCCGGTTGAATGTTTATTTCTTTCTTCTGGTCCAAATCGTTGATTTGAGTCCCAGTTTCTTTCCCTTCACTGCTGGTTCCCTGTATATTTTGCTTTATTTCATTTTGCATAGCCTTCACTTTTTCCTCCATTTTGTGACCATACTCAACTATTTCTGTGAGTATCCTGATTACCAGTGTTTTGAACTGTGTATCTGATTGGTTGGCTATCTCTTCATTGCTTACTTGTATTTTTTCTGGAGCTCTGATCTGTTCTTTCATTTGGGCCATATTTTTTTTTAATCTCAGCATACCTGTTATGTAATAAGGGAGCAGAGCCTTAGGTATTCACCAAGGCGGGGCAACCCTCTTGGCTGTGTTGTGGTACTGTATGTGGGAGAGGGGTCAGAAAGGGAACAATACCACTTGCTTGGCTCTCAGAGGGCTTCAGTCACTTCCCCAGATACCCACAAGCAAATAGGGCCCTTCTGGTGCTGAATCCCAGGTACCTGAGATTGTGTATGTTCTAGGACTCTGTGGGTCTCACCAATGAACTCTCCTGTGAGGCTGGGAGTTTCTCCCACCACTGCAACCCCCACAGCCATAGGTTTTGAGTCTTTATTTCCCTGTGCTGGAACCCTGAGTTGCGTGGTCTGTCTCTAGATCCAGTTATTCCTCCCTGTTTATCCACACACAAATGTGGGACCACTGGTCCACCAGCTGCCACCTCACCCACCCTGGTCTTCCCACCACTGCCTTGCTGTGAGTCCTCATCACCCTGTCTCTGCCACCCTACCAGTCTGGATGATTGTTTCTTCTTTAACTTCTTGGTTGTCAGACTTCCATACAGTTCAATTTTCTGTCAGTTTGGTTGTTTTTTTATTTTTATATTTGTTGTTGTCCTTCTTTTGGTTGTGTGAGGAGGCACAGTGTATCTACCTTAGCCTCCATCTTGGCCAGAAGTCCCTAGAGATAATTTAAAGGTAGAGCCAATAGTATTTACTGATGGATTTGATATGAGCTTACAAAGAAAAGGAGTCAAGGGTGACATGAAATTTTTGGCCTGAGCAACTGGAAAGAAGAAGTTGCCCTCCTCTGAGGCAGAGAAGTATAGGGAGAAGGGTAGCAAGGTTTTGGAAAGATCAGATTTAGTTTTCAGATACCTTATGTTTGAAATGACTATCACATGTCTAAGTGGAAATGTTATGTAGGCAACTGGAGATATAAGTCTAGAAGTGTGGGGAGCAGTCCAGGCTGGAAATACAAAGTTGGGAATCATCATTTTATATCTGGTGTTAAAGCTGTGCAACAGGATGAGATTGTCTGAAAAAAGTGGTACAATAGGAGAAGAGATGAGTTTTGATGGATGTGATTGGGTCAACCTAATGTTTAGGTAGGGCTGTCAAACTCATTTCCACCGGGGGCCACATCCACCTCACAGTTGCCTTCAAAGAGCCGAATGTAATTTTAGGACTGTATAAATGTAACTACTCCTTAACAGTTAAGTGAGACCTCATGTCTGCCGCCAGGTAGAAACAAGATGCTGGGCCAGAAAAAACACAGTGGAGGGCTGGATTCGGCCCTTGGGCCTTGTGTTTGCCACCTGTGGTTTAGGATTTGTGAGGAATAGAAGGAATCAGCCATGGAGAGCAGCCAGTGATGTAGGAGGAAATCAGAATGGTTTGATGTTCCTGAACCCAAGGGAAGAAAGTGTTTGAAAGAGGAGTGATTGTCTGTTATATGCTATCTATAAGTCAAGTAAGATGATGCCTGAGAGTTGCCTATGGATTTAGCAACTTAAAATTCATTAGTGACCTAGTAGAGAGTTTGGCTAAAGGACTGAGACAAAAGTCCAATTGGAATAAGTTCAAGAAAAAATAAGGAGAGAGAAATTGGAGACAATGGGAATAGGAAATTCCTTTCAGAAATTTCCCTCAAAGGAAAATAGAGAAGTTAGATGGTAGCTGAAGAGGAATATGAGGATCAAATGATTGTTGTTTTAAGATGGGAGAAATTTCAGCATATTTGAATGCTGATAGAAAATCATTTTAAAAAGAGATCAAACAGATAATTCAGGTGAGATGGAGGCTGTTGCTGAAACAATGTCTTTGGGTAGACAAGAGACGGATGGTAACTAGTGAAGGAGGAGAGAGGTTGACCTGAAACAGAACCTGAAAGAAATCACCCATAGTAACAGGTGTGAGGGAAGAATAGATGGGCAGAGTATTGTGGGTAGAAGTG
>PVJI01029569.1:0-15150 GCA_004026765.1 Micronycteris hirsuta
GTGTGTGCGTGTGTGAGAGTGCATGTGTGTGAGAGTGTTGGGGTGAAGGGGAAAAGTGACTACAGGAACGCTGAGTCAGGGGTGCTTGTTTTGTGCTTTGATATTCAAGATTTTCTTTTGGCCATTTTGATTTTTATTCTCAGGAAAACAAATCAATTTTTACACCTAGGGGAAACTAGTCAAAAGTGTTACCTCCACATCAATAGAGAATATTGTTCTTTCTCCAGCTTTTACTCCAGCTCTTTCCAGATGTGATGCGCAGCTGACTCCTGTGCACTGTGCTGGACAACGACTGTCTATACACACAGCCAGCGGTCTTTCCCTCGCAGCCCCCACCCAGGGCAGGTACGCGGCCGCGGCCCCTCTCCTGTCATGCGACCTGGTCACAGGTGGACGGTGACCTCTCACTCTTGAGCAGGAGAGAGTCCCCGCCCTCCGCTCCGGGGTGGGTTCCCTCCATGCTCCTTGTCCCAGGTGTCGGGGCATTGCTCCTTCCTGTCAGCCGGCCCCCACCTGTTTCCTCCCTGTCCCCATGTCTGAGCGTGGGCCGACGGGCCGTGGGCCTCGGGTGAGGCCACGCGTCAGCCCCGACCCTGCGCCTCATCCGGGCGGAGGGACGCCGTTGCTCCCAGTAACTGCGGTTAGGGCTGAGGCGCACACCGCGCTCTGTGCAAAGCCGCCCTGCCAGTCGTCCTTTAGCTCCTCACGGCCACGGAGGGGCCAGGCAGGCTCGTGACACGGAGGGAGCCAGCGGGACCCAGAGATGGGGGGACGGCCCCGACCGCACAGCTGCCGGTGGTGGGGTCTGGGCGTTCAAACACTACACTGCACGACACTGTCACTCTAAAAGGAGGCTGGCAGCGCCTGTCACACAGCAGAAGGCAGAAGACCCAGCACCAAAGACTTTATGGCAGGGAGAAAGGTCTCAGCAAGCTCCCTTGGCTATGCTGCTCTCCAGCTGGGCCATTTTTGCGTATCAGAGCTTTTCAGTTCAGAGAACTCATATGGCACCAAGAGAGCGGATCGATCCTGGTCACAGAGCACGCAGTGGCATAAACGCATCATCAGCACTCTTGTGAGACGCTGTCAGCCGAAAATCTGGGGAGACATACTTGATCAAGTACATCGATTTGAGTAATGTGATGCAGTGAGACTAATCTTTTGAGAACATGACACTGTTTAGATTTCCCTGCTTCATGCACCTTGGCCGTCCGCATTTCTCAAAGGAAGAAGTCCAGAGCCACAGGGAAGCGTGGAGCTGCTTCAGGAACTTGCTGTCCTTCCCCGCCCCTACTGGCTGGGGCACTGTGTCTTCCCAGCGATGGTCCTCATTCACTTGCCGCACTGAATTTCCGCTTTTCCTCTGCAAGGCGGAGCAGCTCCCCGGCAGAGCACCGGCTTCCCAGGCATTCGCCCCGCCTCTCTTGCAGGCGGGTGCCGTTTCCAGAGTTTCGACTCTGTGTTGGCTGCATTCTGTTCGCAACCATCCCTCCGGACTTTCCCAGACAGGATGACTTAGGGGAGGGCGCACGCGCGTGCCGCAGTGGGGCTCCGCAAAACACCCGTGGGGTGTCACTGCAGCTGCACCGCAGGAGGCCCGGTGGAACAGGCAGGAAGGGGAGCTGTGAAAAACCGCGTTCCCCAACATGGGAACACGTGGCTGAGGGTGTCTCCTCTGTGGGTCACATGACACATTATGACGTTGGCTACAGCACCAGGGTCAGACACGTCTTTGAACATTGAAGAGGAAACACACACACACACACACACACACACACACACACACACACACACACACAAGGCAGTATGAAATACCCGGGGCTGAAGAGTCCTTAGACCTTTATTAGATTTTATTTGCTTTTTACTGTCAACGGAAAACATTTGCTATTTGGACTCATCTTTTCTACCTCATTCCCACAGAATAAGATTCAATGCTTGGACTGGGTTAGTGTCCACCCCAAATTCATGTCCACCTGGAGTGGGACCTTCTTGGGAAACAGGGTCTTTGAAGAGGGAATGGCCACGCAGGATGAGGCGGGCATGAAGTCCGGCGCCCGTTGTCCTTACAGGTGGGCTGGGGACAGACACGGACGCACGGAGGGGCCAGGAGACCGAGTGGTGACAGAGGCACAAACTGGAGTGACAGATTTTGGCTGAGGCGGCCAAGGGTGCCAGCAGCGCCCAGGGGCTGGGCGAGCCGGGGAAGAGTTTTGTCCCCGAGTTCCCAGTGGCCTTCCTGACGCCTGCTCTTCAGGCTCCCAGCTTCCAGAATGTGAGGGAATAAGCTTCTGTTCTCGGCTCCCCAGTTTGTGACCTTCCTATGGCAGCCCTGGGTGACTACAGTGCAAAAATATAACACATATTAATTTAAAAGAAGATTATTCCCCAGGACAGGGGAAGTGTTTGATTTCCATGCATCTTGCTTTTCAATCCAAGGGGCCACGCTTAATCATCCTTTCTGTGTGGAAATAGCTCAGTTTTTGGAACTAAACATGACTGGGAACCCCACCTGACCCTGGAGAAGCCTCCAGTCACCCGTGGAAACCGCCCGTCACAGGCAGAGCAGACTCCTCTCCTGCAGCTCAGACTGAGGCCCTTCCCCGCCCGCGTCCCAACGCTTGCTGGCGGCGCTCTGCTGAGCTGAACAGGGACGCACAGCCCTGGCTCCCACGATAAAGCAGCGGCTCTGGTCCGCCCATTCGGTTGCCCCTCTCACCAGGTGCTTGGTCATGGGTGCACATGCACATGCACGCTCACATGCACACACAAGCACGTGCACACACATGCACACACATGTAGGCGGCAGCCCCTGGAACGACATGCACTTCTAGAACACTCTCTGCCTGCTTCCCTTCATCTGGGCCTTGCCCTTCTGGGAGGTCCACTCCCATGCCCTCAGGGCTCCGGCCAGCCATTACCCAGGCAGCAAGTCCCCCCAGCCTGTGTCCTCCAGGCCTGGGACATGCACCCCCTTCCTGTGCTTGGACATCCCTGTGCGGGTCACCTCGCATCCTGGACAGAGTGGAGCAGCTGCCCAGAGCGGAGCTGTGGGACCACTTGGGAGAGTGAGAGTCAGCTGCAACATTTACTAGATTTATTAAAAAACACCTACTCAAATCATTTTCCCTATCGGCGGACAGGGAGTACAATAATGCAATAACATCGGGATTACACGTATTAGTTCAGATAATTCCTTATTCAGATCCATGCAGTGAATGCTCATTACAGAGTGTTACACATAATTATATTAATTATATAATGTTCGATGTGTTACATAATATTTTGTTTTATTATATTATTACTCATTATATTTACCACGTCCCGTCTGCACCGACAGGGAGCTGATGCCAGGGAAGAGCATGCAGCTCCTGCTCTCCCCGCGGGCAGAGACCGGTGCGCGGGGCCTGGCCCGGGCCTCAGAAACCCGGGAACCTGCAGAGCTGCGTTCAACGTGTCCCTGTTGTCGGTTCTCCTGCTCTGTCCCGAGTGCCTTTTCTACACCAGCAAACTCTGTCCCTAACTAATGACAGAGTCATTACTAACAGGCTTCATTCATAGTCCCTAGGGGCTGCTCTGAGGTCAAACCTCTGATTTGTGTTGTAGGGGAGGATCAGTTTCCCTTGACGGCCTTCGTCCGAACCCTTCTGTTGAGGCAGAGTTTGTAGGGGGTCGTCTACACTCTTGCCAGTCCTCATGTGAACTGGGAAGGTTAGGACCCCGGGCCCGGCAGGTGAAGGCCAGCGCCATTGAGAGCCCTGGGCCAGCTGCACACTGGATGCAACCGCTGCGCGCCGCCGCGGAATTTGTGATGTTGGAACGCAGGGCACACGACTGAGCGTTCACTGCTTCTCTCTGTGACAATCAATTCGCTGAGCATGGCACTGCTTCGCTCTGTTCTGCTGCAGCAGACGTCCTGCCCAGACCTTTTCTGTGAGATCCCGTGTTCTTCCCTTCGCACCTGTGCCCAGGGCTCCTGGATAATACACGGAGACGTGACACACCGTGGCAATGTCTGCGTTTTTAGGCTCTACGCTTAGTTCTCACAGATTTATTCTTCTAATTTTGATTTTAAAAATGACCCACTTTTGTTATGATCTTGTTCCTACATACCCTCTTTAAATTTGTTTTTTTTTTCATTACCCCCGCCCCCAGACACACACTCACAAATTTCTCTTTGTGCCTGCTTCTCTCCCCCAAGGACACGGAACGCGCACACCCCTCTTCCATCCTTCTGTTCTGTTTTTCTGCCTGTGTTCTTTCCTCGGAGAGCATTCAGGTAGGACAGAGGTAGAAATCTTAGCCGTCACATTCACTCACTTGACAATTATGTTATCCACATACTAAATGCTACGGATCAAAACACAATCCCTGAGGTTTTCTCATCTGTTGTCTCCAAGACGAACCTTACCCCTGCACAACCTGAGCTGCGTCCACACCACTCACTTGCTCCATGCACTTTGCACATGCTGTTCCAGCCTTCCGGGTGCCCTTCCGTGTACTCTCTGTTAGCAAAGGCCCTGTCCTCTGTGAGGCCAGTTCCTGTGTATTGTCCGCTGTGAAGGCTTCCTAGTGTCCCAAGATCACCCCTCTGCGCCTGAGCAGCGTGGTCCTCGGCGGAAGGTGAAAGATGATGAAGACGCAGAAGGCTTTATGGAGGCTCAGGACTGGTGTGTTGGAGGGTTCTTTGATGGTGGCTCCTTGGGAAGGTTGTGGATTGAGGCTAGAACCTGTGTGAAATACGACAGTTAAATACTGAACATTTTACGGAGGTTGAGCTAGTTGGGATTTTTAGAATTTTAATCTGTGCGCGTGTGCACAATACTTGCCATTTTCTCAATGTTATTTGCACAGCGCGCTCAGGATGAGAGGAGACAGGCAGGCGTCATGGCTGCTGCTGCCGACCGCGGGGCCCACCCAGGCCCGTCCTCAGGTGCGGGGCGCGCCACCGCTCTCTTCCCGGGGATAGCGCCGTTCGGTTGGTGTTCCGTGTTTGATTGCCAGATCAAATAATGGATGGACCCGCATTCAGCTCATCGGAAAGGAAGCCACCTCTCACGAAGGGCTCAAGTGTGGTAGACACTCCGGGGATTGGCAGGCAATCAGAAAGGTCGTTTGGCCAGAAGAGGGTTCTTGGCCTGTGTGAGTCTGGGGTGGGGCGGCAAGTTTCCCTCCCAGGAGGACTGTGTGCTGTGCATCCAGAGCTCATTAAAGTGTTGTGATAGTCTACGTTATGAGGTTATTAATTTTAAAGAAGTTTATGAATAGAATCCCAATTGGAAACAGTACAGAAAATGTTGGTTCACTTTTCAGTCCCCGGCTTCTAATTACGAATAATCAGAAAAGCGTTTAAGGGCCAATTGTGAAGGAGTTTCATCTATCAATGCTTTTCCTGTTCTACTTCCACGTCTCCTGCGAAGCTGTTAAAAGATGTTTAAAATCCCGTCTAGAAAACCTCTGGGGTGGGGACAAACCCCTGGAGGAGGGGCCGGGAGATGTCCTGGGCCGAAGCCACAGCAAGTCCCCTGCAGTCAGAGGACACAGGACACCTGGAAGCCCCCGTCCCAAGTGGGTACACAGCTGCGGCCTAAGGCGAAGCTGTGGCCCTAAGACAAAGAAGAGCCCCTGCGGGCCACACTCCCCGGTGACAGGCCACTACGCTGCTGGCGAAAGTCAGGAGTGTGAGCAGAGCCTCTGAGGGCGGGCTTCAGGGACGAAGTAACCCCGAGGGTGGAGCATGCTCCAGCGAGAAAGACCATCCGGCAGAGCAGCTCCTCCCTGAACACAGGGGCATCGTGGGGCAGCCTGCGATGGCTGCGAGTGACCGCAGCTGCTCCGGTCCTGACGCCAGTGACCCCGATGCCGCTCCGACACCCCGCTCAGGCCTGGACAGAGATGAGGCAGGCCGATTTCCAGGCACAAACACTAATCACTCAGTCCGCGCCATACGGCGTGAGGCGTCTGTCTACAACAGCTGTGACAACGTGCCAAAAAGTGAGTGATGACACTGGCTACCGAAGGGCCAGGCAATCCGGGGACCACAGTGGATGGTGTCACTCCTGGATGGCAGAGCCACGGACAGCCTCGGTGTGCGTCTCAACAAGCATCAGGCGTCTGCTGCCAATCAAACTGTTTTAAGACACAACTGAAACGTATTTACATATTTGTCATTTGTAATAAAATCATGTTCGAACTAGCTTCCTAATATTATTTATAATTTGTGAGCAATTATTCAACCAGAAGCCCCATGTTATGAGCCGTACCTGCATTTTATCTCCGCTAACACACCATGTCACATTAAATTCAGTTTCAGGATGAAAACAAATGGTTCATACCCTTCTCACTCAGCCTGGCTGTACTTGAGAGATTGTTGTCATGGCAACGACTAAGTGAATGCCACCTTGAGGACCAGGGGCCCCGGGTGTTCACGCGAGTGTGGCTGATAGCAAGCGAGGTGTATTTGTTCTCCACTCACAGATGCAGAAAAATACAAAAACACCTGGGGTCCCCACCTATTTGCTGGCGGCACCCTTCTCTGAAAGCCTGCATGACATCAAAAGATGAAGGGACGGAATCCAACAGCAGTGGCTTCAGAGCAGTGACAGCGAATGTCACCAAGTCCATTTTCCATAGCCAAGACACGTCATTTAATAACAACGCATTCCCTTGTGCCTAACTCCTAACCTGTGTGCTTGTATTAGATCATCTGAATTGTCCTTTAATCTACGGAAAATGAGAAGCAGAAGAGAGGAGCAGCCTGATTTTGACTTCACCTTGATGGTGACTTCGTGTTATGAACAGCGAGAGAAAATCACTACCAAATCCACCAAATCCAGTTTAGGCTGGACTTAGCATCTCTCTGCTCTGTTCTCTTGTTTGCAGCCTGTTGAGACTGACCAAGAGGTTGAAGCAAGTCAAAAACTACTATCGGTGATGAGCAGGAAAGCCAGCCTTTATCCAAACATGCCAACTGCAGAGCCCAGAGAATATTGGCCCATTACGGTGGGCACTGGGCCGCATGAAGGGGAAGGAGTGGAATTCTAATGAAACCCACAGACTCCTCTCCAAGTGGGTCTTGCAGCGCTGAGGCACCGAACCGGTCTGCTCTGGGGCAAACAGCAGATCCCGGGTTCTCGGGCTTCCAGCCGATTCTCCCGTGTAGATGTCTGTGTCACTAACTCTGCTTCCTTCGTGATCTCTTGATTTTTCAGCGTTTGACCTTATCAGTTAGTGTTGCAAATTAAAGACCAGGTGCTAACCCTCATCTGCCCGATCGTCTGCCCTCCTACCCTCCCACCCCCGGGTCACAGCCCCGCGCATCTGTGTCAGGACATGGGGCTGGCACTGCAGGGGCAGGACAAGTGCTCTTCGCGGCTGAGCCATGTGGTGACCGCTGTCCCATCCCACTGGCCACACAGCTTTTAAAAGAACCTTCCCTGGTGCTAACGACCTGCTTCTTTGCTTGCTTAGCTCTCTGTGCACTCAGCGCAAATGCAGACTCTCCCCACGGTCTCAACTCTACAAGCGATTAGAGCGGGTATTTGATTAACTTTTTCTTTTTAAAAGAAATCATGCAAACTCCTTCAGACTTTTTAAACTTTCCTCTATTGCTTCCTAGCATTTTAGCTTTCCTAATTTCCGGAGCTATGACTAAAACCAATACGGCTCTTGAAACGTGACCTTCCCTTTTGATCTTTACTGCTGTGCAGAACTCTGTGCTTGTGTGGGGAATGCCAAAGTTCTCGAGGACATTACTTGGGTAAGTCTATTTTCACGAATTTTATCAGGCACACAACGGGCCTGTCAGCCTAGAAACACTTTTCATTCTAGTAAGCTCTCTCTCGTCATTCCTTTGACTATTGTCTTGAATTTCTTCAATGGTTTCTCCCTCTGCTCTATCTCCTTCCTTCTTTCATTTTAGAACTTTTCCATTTGAATATTAAACCTCCTGGTTTGTCCTCTCGTTTCTGCGCCCTTTTGCTCCTGCTTTTCCTCTCATTCAGGGGCAGTTCTTTAACTTTACCTTTTAAGTTTTCTATTGTGCCTAACTCATAAAATTTCTTTGATTATGATTTCAGTTTCCTCAGTGCGCTTGCACTTTCACAGGTGGGCAAATCCGTCATCACACAGCATCTCCCGACATCTGCAAAACTCTGCACTTGTGGTCTTTTTTCTAAAACTTGTCTTTGTGAATTTATGCCTTAAAGTAATGCCTTTATTCTTGTGGAAATGGGGTTTCAGAAGTAGTAGGGTTAACTATGCATTTTTGAACTATTATCTTTTACCTGCAATTCTCTCAAGTAAAATAATTTTAAAGAACTTACTATTTTTAAAAAGTATGTTTCTTAAAAAATTACTTATTTCCTTTAACAATAAGAAAGGCATATTTAACAAATAGCAATAGCCAAAATTTTAGCTTGGGGAAATTGTTCCAAAATCAATAGAGAAAAAGTGGTTTTGTACACGGGTTACCATCTGAACAGGTTCCCTCAGCAGGACTTGAAATAAGGAAAACTGCTTGTGAGGAAATATCTCTTACAAGTGCAACAGACAAAATGCCTGCTGTGATGTTTGATACCCAATAAAGCAAATGTCTGTCCATTTTCACTATTCACCACAGATTTGCGTTGAAAGAAACTTCTTTCCTAAAAATGATAACTAAACTTTGTATGTCCCTAGTGGAAGAGATAGCTAGTTTTCTGCCTCAAAAATAAGCCTCTAAACATAACCAGATACAAATATTTTAATACACATCTAAAAATTAGTATTAAAGTTTGCTCTTTGAAGAAATTTGTAGGCTTTTAAATAAAACATTGGACGAAGCAGCCCACCGTATGAGTGGAAGCGCCACCATGGTGGGTTCCTGTGTTCTAAATGACGGTGCTCTGAAGAACCGCTTGGTTTTGCTTGTGTTCCAGTGACGGCTCCCACGACGATGCGTTAGTGAAATCTCCGGCCTGCACTGCTCTGTGGATCTTAGGTGGGTTCCCTGCGAGGTAAGAGCGATTTGCAGATCTAGGTTCTACTTCAGAAGCAGTAAGCGCTAAATGCCCCCCGTGCCTGCCTTCTTGCGGCCCCACCCTCAGGAAGAAAATGAAAAAGAGCAAGAGTGAGCTACTGACAATATTTCTACCTAATACCTAGAAGCTTCGTGAACACACATATGTGTCTTTTAATGTCAGTTTGCTTCTTGGAGCAGTTTGTTTTTATTCTGTAATCAAAGTGGTTATCTAATAATGTACATTAATCTTAAGAACAAAGTACGCATATACTTCTCAGTTCTCAGTACATGTCCTGTCAGAGCCCGTGAAACCTAACTGTAGATTTGAGGTTCTTTTATGAGTATTTCTAACTCTGTGTAGGAATTGATATGTCACAGCTTATAGTTTTTCTTAAGACTCTCCCAAAATGCAAGGAAATTATTTGCTATTAAAAAGTTGAAATAAAATAGATTCTGTCTTGCAATGACTATTCCTGTTCAATTGGTCCCTTTCTAAATGAGACATCAATTGTGAAATCTTAGTGCTCTTAATTTTCCTATAGCTTAAGTATTTTGCCATTTTATCTTCTTAAGAATGATGTCATTCTTACCCAACGACTATTCTCAGCTGCGCTACAAAGACAAAGATAGTAATGCCATGGAAGATGATGGACTAATCCAGAAGGATGATTCAGACCTGAAAAAAAATTCCACTTTAGAATTATCTTTTAGTTTGCTTATTTTGTTGTCCAAGACATTGCATCGTATTTCAAGAAGCTATAACATGTTTCTAGAGACATCGACATTTAAGTTTTTTAGTTAACATTGAATATAATAGACAATTTAGAACTTTCCATTCCTGCTGGTAAAGCAAAGAGAGGAAAGTCTGCAAAGGCAGGCACTCCACAATGAGTAGATGAATCGAGAGCTGAGCACGTAGGCGTCCATAGCTCTCCGATGCCCTGAAGGCGGTGGGGTGGGTCGCGCACCTGACCCTTGGAAGAAACACCCTGGGCATTCTCTCAAGTCAACGATCCCCAGGTCAACAACACGTTTCTAAAACTATAGGAAATACCGGATTCCCACCCAGTTTGGCATTCCACAAGAAGTCTCGGCACAAAATGTCCAGTGCCAAGGAACTCTAGTGTCATCTCCTTTTACAAAAAGAACGTGTGACAGAATTGTCCCAATTTTATGGCATCTGTGCACCGAAATTTCTTGATAGTAGGAACATAAGTTGGCAAATGCTAAGGACAGGTGACTGGAGGAAACAGACAAGGAAGAAAATATCGCGTCAAGTGTTGAAATTAATCTTTACCAATTTAAAAATACAAACATGTGTCTTCCCGGCTGGTGTAGTTCAGTGGATTGAGTGCGGGCTGGGAACCAAAGGGTCCCGGTTCGATTCCCTGTCAGGGCACATGCCTGGGTTGCGGGCCAGGTCCCCAGTGAGGACCATGTGAGGAGCAACCATACATTGCTGTTTCTCTCCCTCTCTGTCTCCCTCCCTTCTCCTCTCTCTGAAAATAAATAAAATCTTTAAAAAAATAAATAAAAAATAAAAATAAAAACATGTTTGGCTCTCATGAAGCCAATAAGATGGAATTCTCTTCACCTCTTGTTCTCATCTATCCAAATAATTTTTTACTGTTGCAATTTGACAAAACACGTGCAAGGAGAAGACGCATTAACAATGCCCTGAGATCTGATTTATTATTTATAAGATTGATCTGTCGCACGTTCGGGCGTAGCTGCTGGTGAGAGGTTGTGTGCGTTCCCAAGGCGTCCCCCATGTGGGACAGGCAGAACACACATACACACCATTTGACACGGCACCAGGAGGAGTAAATGATAGTTAGAAAACGACAGCATTATTATTCATTTAGCAGCGTTTCCCTCATTAATGTTCTGTAAATAGAAAACAACCCCCCATCATGTGCCTTAAATAAGTGCAGGGTGTCTGAACCAAAAAAGCTCAGTGGGACAAAGTCAGAGGGCTGATGTCATCTGGCGGTCTGAGGTGACCACGTGTCCTCACGGGTGGAGCCGGCTCTGTGAGGCTGACCGGTCCCTGCTTTCTCCACGCCCTGCAGCCCAACCGCGGCCGTGTGACCTGCACAGGCCAATGAACTGCGGATTAACGATGCCCTCGTCTGGGTAGATTCAAGAATCAGGGTCTCTCAGCTTCCAGTGGAAGGTCGGAAGCTTTAGGATGGAGCCTTCTATGTCTTCTCCTGGGACGCTGGGGCTGGACTCTACAAAAGCAGCGTCACTGTTCCCATCTGCCCCCTCCTGGGTTCTGCCATCGTGTGGCATTAGAGAGAGGGAGCGGGGGCCGTGAGAAGAGATTGGCTCTCCCTGTTCATTGTGTTCCTCCCGCCAACACTGTCCCCACAGAGGTTCTGACTCTCGTTCCAGTAGCAGCTGGTTCCAGTTTCCCAACTTGTCGCACAGGCGCAGAAGCCCCTGGAGGGTGCCCACTCCTCCAAAGTCAGACTCTCGGCCCCGTGGGCGGCCCTCCGGGTGTCTGGGCCCCGATGTCCTCCGACTTGTGCTCTCATCCCTGGACCCTAACGCCCAAGCTGCTTCCCACACGTCCCCTCTCAAAGGTGCAGGTTGACTGTTCTCCTTCTGCCTCATAGCCCAGCTCTTCCATATTTGGACCTGGATGGCGACCCAGGGAGGGCCAGTGCCTGCCTAAGGCTCAGGCTCCCCCTCCTGAGCCCTCGCCCCTGTGCAAGTAGATGCTGGTCCATCCTTCGCCTCCCAGGAGGACAGCAATGTCCCAAAGGCGTGACAGTTGAAAGTTGGCTGCTGCGCAGCAGTGGGGGGGGCGGATAAGGAACAGACAAAGGCCACCACAGCAATTTCCACATCCTTTCAAGCGAGACTGTGACCTGCATTCCCTTTTAGCTCATTTTCTCTGATTTCAGGTCTTCCTAGCGCTTAATGTCATCATTTACCACTATTTGAATAATAGATACGATTGATTGGTTTATCAGTTCACCCAGTGATTATTTTTAAGACTCATTAACTCATTTCCCAATGTGAAATGTAATTTCCTTGCCATAATTTTCCCCAAGCATGGCTCAGTTAACGTGAAAAGAATAAGAAGCCTGTGTTTTAATAATAGTGACATTTTCAAGCATTTTTGAGTCAATTAATAAAATGTTACTTACGCTGACTAAGTATATTTTCCCGATAGAGTGCACCTGTCGGGGGCAGAGAGGAGGATTCTGCACTGAGTCCAAGCTCCCCTGCGGTGTGAACGCCTGATTGCCCTGTGCACACCCACCACCCGCCACAGTCAACACAGTGAGCCCCTCGGCGTCATGGGGCAGGTCCCAGCCTGGAGGCCCACAGGAGACACGACCCCGTGGATGGCCCTGAGGTCAGCCTGAGCACCCGCCATGAGCGGGCAGCAGAGTGGGAGCCGCGGATGGCCCCTGGTCTTGCACGGGTCTCGGTTTGTTCCAAGACCTCATTCTGGCCTTTTCGACATTTGCACGGCGGACTGACACCAGCCATTAAGGCGGTCTCTCCGTCAAAATCAACCATCACACACTGCCCCCAAAATGCTCATTTTAACTTTGTTCGTTATCATGCAGTTTCAGAAAATTATGGTGTCAGGGAAAAAATGATTTTCAAGTAAACAACAACCATAAGGAAATAGACCAAGATGTTAAAAAATGATCATTTTTAGCCCTGGCTGGTGTGGCTCAGTGGATTGAGTGCGGGCTGGGAACCAAAGGGTCCCGGTTCGATTCCCAGTCAGGGCACATGCCTGGGTTGCGGGCCAGGTACCTGTGAGGGCCATGTGAGAGGCAACCATACATTGCTGTTTCTCTCCCTCTCTTTCTAAAAAAAAAAAAAAAAAAAATGAGCATTTCTCCTTGTTTATCTGTACTTCATGCTGGTAGATAGCTAGCACTGTTCACATAATAACATACTCTTGAGAACCATGCAAACAGTTTCAAAAGTCCACCGTCAGGGAAAGAACACAGTGACGTTTGTCACGGAGCCGCAGTGCACCAGGGCCGCCAGCTAAGAGCCGGCACCGCCGAGTCAGGCGTGAGCTGCATCCGAGCCGGGCACCCCCGGCAAGTCCATGGGCAGGTTTACGGACCGTCTTTAAAGCCCCGCGGTCGGTCTGACGGCAGCAGAGCCGTTTCCAAATTCAGTGAGCTCATCTGCGCAACACGTTTGGCCCGTCATGAGACATGAAGCACATGCTCGGCGAACGATTAGCTGGTGTTAGCGCACGGCACCTGCCGGCTGGTATCATCGCTAATTACGGGAGTTACACACATGCAGACGTTATCATGCCCAGCTCTGCGGGATTGAACACGTGGGGTCACCGGTGACAGGCGGGGGACAAGCCTCCAGTCGGAACCCCGCCCCGTGGCTGACAGGCCGCACTGGGCTGGATCGACCTCAGGAGCGGAGCTCTGTGGACCTGGGAGAATGAGTGGGGTTGAGAACAGTGCTTTCCCTGTTTGCCGTTCTCCACAGGAACACAGAGTCCTTTTCTAGAGCAAAGAGTAAACACGTGGACACACACGTGGGCCTCTCCCTGCAGTTGCTGCCGCGATGTGTTTGTACTGTGTGCAGGGCATTGAACACAGAGCCGTCGGCCACCTGAACTAGCAAATGTTCTCATCCAATCTTCCTTTAAAATGCAGCAAAATAAATACGTGAACGAAGGCGTGCGCACATACATTAATTAAGGGATTACTAGATGTTTAGGGAGCGGACGGACTGAGGCGGACAGAGCAACTGGAGCCAAATGTTGGAGGCAGAATCTGGATGGGGAGTGTACCACTGTTCATGGCACACGTCTGTTTTCCATAATTCAGTGCCGGTAAAAAAATAAAGAAAGCTCATGAAGTACACGCACTGCGCCGAGGACTGAGTCGGGGGCCCGAGGGCGGCCTTCCCAGGACGAGGGGTGCAGCTGTGCAGGCCAGGCAGCGGCCACGTGCTCGCTCTCTCAGCGGCGGGGGCGGGGGTGGCGGCCTGGTGATGGTGCTGATTGTTCCCACAGCAGCACGTCCCTGTCCCTCTGAAAGATACACGAAGTGGGACAGGCCAGGTTTTACCTCAGGAGTCGACACCATCGCTTTAGGGCTTTTGTCCTCCCTGCCTCCCACTGAACGTGTAGTTAGCGTTCAGTTGACCCGAGACAGAATGTGGTTTTCTGCCTCGGAAGCTGTGGTCTGTCAAGGCAGAATCCAGTCTGCCCCTCGCTGCCAGGACCTGGCAATGCCACCTGGAGAGACAGTCGTCCGTGTACCTGTCTCTAGAGAGGCTCTTGGGGGAAGTGCAGGAATCAGCTCGAACCCTTCTCAGGTGAAGGTGGACCAGCAGCCATGCAGAGGTCTTGCCTTTCTGAACATCTCCCCTACACACGCATGCACGTGCACATGTGCACACGCATGCACACTGGCCCACACCAGTCTGACTCGGGTCAGCCCTCCCCCTGGCTGAGCCCCAGAGGGTTTAAGAGGCAGTGACCGCAGCTGGCAGTGCCTTCCAGCTGGGGCACTCCAGCACACAGAGATTCCAGACCGAGTCGCTGGACGGAGCCTACGCTAAGCAGCGCCCTCACCTGCACCCCGCCCTCCCGGGCCCCTCGCTGCTGTGGCTCAGCCTGCCTCCATCGATTGCTTTCCGCTGGACGAGCAACTGTGACCACTCCTGCCACCTTCCCGCTCCCTGCCTTAAACCCTGAACAAACAGACCCGAGCGAGAAGCCTAGCCCGTCTCCCTGAATAATGCCCAGGTAGCTTCTGCTAAAAGAAAAAAAAAAAACCATAAATAATAATTGCTCAAAAGAAAGCCATTGAACAAATTGCTTTAACAAATGAATTGATTACATCCCTCCCATTTTCCTTTTTATTATCAAATTTTGATTTCTACAATCTGCCTCATTTTTCTCCTGGGCACTTTAATTGGAGAGTAGAATTTAAAAATAGGGTCCCCAGTCCATTAAGGAAGTTGCGGCGGCGTGTATGGGGGACAGCTGGTACATTTCTGATTCGAGGGGATATTTTTTATCCTGGCATCTGAACTTTGCTTTGGTAGCGCTGCAAATTAGCAGCTATTCACTCCTTAATGAACAAGGGTTCACGGGCATCCCCACGATGAATAGGCAATCAGGATTTCTTTGGGTG
>PVJI01029570.1:0-15147 GCA_004026765.1 Micronycteris hirsuta
GAAGGGTGATAACAGGGGAAAGAAGAGGCAGGGGCAAGTCAAGGAACATGTATAAAGGACCCATGGACAAAGCCAAAGGTGTGTAGGATTGAGGGTGGGGTGGGGGAAATGGTGGTGGGAAAATGGAGACAGCTGTATTTGAACAACAATAAAAAGGTATTTTAAAATGCTTAGGAATGAAAGTCCTTAATAACAGGAGCTTCAAAACTTTAGAGCAGTAAAGGCATTCTAAGGGACAGGAGTGTTAGCATCAGAGGAGATAATTTGTTACTAATAATACATTAATATAATATGTCAACAACTTTAATTTAAAATAAAGATAATTTAAAAATTATCTCTAATCACAAGAATTTCACTCTAATGTATATTTTTGAATGAGAAAGAAAGCGTGGTGTGTTAGCTTGTTCTTAAATTAGGTTATACTCATGATCACTGTCAAAATTTAAAAACCATTGACATAAAGAGCTTAATATAATAGCCTCCTATGAAAAGGAGGGCTTAAAACAAGAGGAAAGAACCAAGGGTGGGGAGGGAGGCAGGGAAGGGAGGTGAGATTGGAGGGGGAGGGGAGGTGAGAGTATGCAGACAACTGTAATTGAACAACAATAAAGTAAAATAAAAAATAAATAAATAAATAAATAAATAAAATAAAAAACAAGAGGTCAGGTTGAAATGGCATAGCTCTCCCTGATACTTGCACACTGTCGATTCCTTCACTGATTTAAATGGCACAGAATTAAGAAGACGTGGCCATTAGCAAGCTGCTGAGCTGATCGTCCCTGAAGGCCCCTTCAAGGAGGACTTGGGTTGTGCTTTAGTATAAAGGTGTATATATTCTCTAGGGAAAAGTGGGCATGGCATACCTGGGATGGTGCCAGTATTCCTTAGGATTTTTACTCTGAGCAGGCTATTGGAAGTCACCCTTTTTGTCTGACCAAGGCAGAGATGTAATGGTGTTCCATTTAGGAGAAGTCTAACCCATCATGTGAGAGCTAAATGAAACCCTCTGGAGTACTGATGCAGATTTCAGCAGCCACTGTTAGAATGGTGGAATGGTACAGATTTCTGGGTAGGGGCTTGGACCTGAGACCAGCAAAGTATATCCCTAATGAGGTGGAAGAATGATTAAGAGGAAAAATTACTTTTAACTACTTGTGTGGTCCTGTTCCATCAATGTGGTCTAAACTTCCCCATTTCCATCCATGAGATTCTGCCTTCTGCTTTGGGACCTGGTATATGTGGGTTGCAAAAAATGATGCATCTTTGTGATTCATGAAACTGGATGTACATGTGGGGGAATGACTAATAATAAGGCATAAGAACATCAGCTACCAGTTGAAAATCTTGGTTTTATTATTTGTTCCTCCCTGTCTTTAATTCCCTTTATTGAATTATCACCCAACACTATCAAGTCTTCCTATCTAAATATCACCTAGACCCTTCTCATCTTCAATACTCTATGACCATTATTAACACTGCTCTAGTTTGAGACCTCTGATTTCTTACCTGAACTTTTGCTAGTGCCTTCTTAATGTTGATCTTCCTATCTCCCTTCTCACTGATAACAGACAAATATAAAGTCTCCCTGGAAGATTTTAAGCCATGACATCTATTATACGTGTCTTGATTTATTTTATTTTATTTTATTTTTGTTCAATTACAATTATTTGCATCCTCTCCCCTCCCCTCCTCCCTTCCCCTCCAGCCCCTCCCAGCCTCCCTCCTCCCCCTTAGTTCTGTCCATGTGTCCTTTACAGTGATTCCTGAAAACCCTTCTCCCCATTGTCCCCTCCCCCCTCCCCCCTGGATATTATTAGACTGTTCTTAATTTCAGTATCTCTGGTTATGTTTTTCTTGCTTTCTGCTTTTGTTGGTTATGATCTGGTTAAAGGTGAGATCATAGGGTAATTGTCCCTCACTGCCTGACTTACTTCACTTAGCATAATGCTCTCCAGTTCCATCCATGCTGTTGCAAAGGGTATAAGCTCCTTCTTCCTTTCTGCTGCGTAGAATTCCATCGTGTCTTGATTTTTATTTTCAGGTTTTCCTAACAAAACTTTTTGAGTGAACTCTGTAATAGTAAAGCTATGTTAAAACTTGCAAAATGTTGTACAAAATTATATTGCTACTTTGAAAGGGTGTAGGTTAAGTAGTATTGAGTGGGTAATATTAGCCACCATTTAATCCGTAAAGAAGGTGCATTTAGCAATTTTTATTTCAGATAGATCCATTAGCTGTGTATAGGAGCTCCCAAATATGTTTTACCTAAAACAAAATCACAGCTAACACATAATTAGTTGCCAATATTAGATCTTTGCTTTTCATGATTTCAAGACTCCATGTCAAGTCCCTTAAATTTAACTTTTCGAGATTAACAGATCTACAAAGTACAATTCAGGGATGCAATGTTTAGATATTGGAAGAATCCCTCCCCTGTGACAACTGCTTCTGTATTTGCATATGCTTATAGCTATGAACCACATATACAAATGCATAAATTCCCAGAAAATATACAATTTTATAAAGGGAAAGAGCGTAATTTTGTAAAAAGGTAGGAGGTGAAAGATCTGACTTCCAGGAGGAAAGATGTTGGGGAGTTAACAAGGAAAATGATCTTTACTTCTCTGTTCCAAACTGTTCTGTGTCTTCCTAATTATTCCCTATTTCTACTATATAATTATATTCTAAAATTTTGTTCAGGTTTATTATTTCTATATACTAGCACTTTATAGTGCTACTTTACAAATCACTTTTTACATATATCATCTCACTTTGCATTCCAAGTTAACAGAACCAGTTTGCCTTACCCTTGGTGAAGGTCCAAAGAGGTCTAGCAAAAGAACTTAGATCAATTGCCAAGGTCTTGTTCTACTACTTACTGTATAAGCTTGAATACAGAGAAAATTCTAGATGCCTGAGTTTCCTCATCTGTAAAATGAGGGTGCTGGATCAAATCTTAAATTGCTTCTAGTGCTTAAATTTTATGATTTCATGGATAAAAACATATGAGGTTCCACAATCTAAACATGCCCCAATATGTGAAGTGAATGCATTTATTATATCTTTCAAAAATAAAAATTAAGTCCCCACAAATAATTGAAGCATTTTACATAGGACAGCATGAGTAGTCATGCAACAGCAGCAAGACTAGTATCAGGTTATTTTAGCTTTATGCTGAGAAAAAATTTGAAGGTACATAATAAACTATCCACTATACTTGTAGAAAGCTGAGTTCATTACAAATTTACTCTTAGGTTGCATTGAAACCTGCTGCTTCACATCTCTCCTCCTCCTCTTTTATAAAAATACAAGGCAAAAATTCTTCTTTATGTGATTGCCCTTTGAAGAGTGGAACATAGCTACAGCATCTCTCAGTTTTTTCTTCTTTTCTCCAGACTAAACATTCACAATTTGAAAGAACCTTTAGTACCCAGGTTACCCTCCTCTGCACACATAATCATTTGGTCATCATGCTTTTAAAATGAGCCTACAGAGAACGGAACACAAACTCTACTAGACATACAGCAATTATTTTGTTAGTGTCTTTTGTGTCTTAGATTTTTAAAACACTCTGTTGAAAGCTATAGACATTCTTCAGAGAAACTTTATATATAAACTTATATATATATATATATAAATTATCAGTTGTTTCATAAACCACTAATGCTCGTCCAGGACCTCCTGCTAAGAACCCCTATCCTACATATGTCTAGAGAAAAGTATGACTACTGATTCTGATGATTCTTACACTATATTCTATTTAAATAAATAGTATAATATTCATATTCCTAAAGAAAGAAAAGGGATAGAAATAATTAATTTTGAGGTGGGAATACTAATATACAATGGAACCTTGGTTCTCAAACTTAATTCATCCCAGAAAACTGTCCAAGAAGCAATTTGTTTGAAAACTGAATCTCCTTTTCCACCTGAGAGATAAGTGAGTGATCATACAGGTATGAGCATGAAAGGGTTGTCAGGGAGAGAACTGAGACCTCAAGATTTTGTAGAAAACTGAGACATTTTTTCTGTGAACAACTTGGTCAAGAGACGAATTGTTTGAGAACCAAGATATTCAAGAACCAAAGTATGACTGTAATACTATATATGTTTTCAGGTATTTTGAACAAGAGACTTGAGGGAATTCAACTATAGAATAATCTAACTGATCTATCCATATAAATAAATTTAATTAAAAGACATGTTAGCACAGGAATGGTGAGCAACTGGTGACCCTTGACCCGGTGGCAGCTCACTCGAGCCCAATCCACGGGAATCGAGGACTGCGCACCCGGTGATCTGCAGCCTTGTGGCAGCCCGCCCACACCCACTCCAGAAGAACTGGGAATGGTATGCAACTGGTGGCCCCTGGCCCAGTGGCGGCTGACCCATGCCCAATCCAGAGGCATTAGGGACAGTGTACACCCAGTGATCCACAGCCTGGCAGCAGCCTGCCAGCACTCACTCCAAAAGCACCAGGGGCAGTGCACACAAGTCCACAAAGCTCACACCTGGGCGCCAGGGACAAAGCACTTCCCATCCACCCCTGATGCTCAGAGCCCTGCAGGACCAACTGGCTCTGTAGGAGATAGGCGGAAATGCCCTGCAGAGGGGAGCTGCAGTCTGGAAAGACTTGACTCACTGAGGGGCTAAACTACCAGGAAGGGGCATTGAGAGTCCCTAGCATCTAGGTCAGCAAAGAGCAAGAAGGCAGTGTGTGAGTTGCCCCTAACTGTTGCACCTCAAGGACAGCAGAACAGGTGGACTAAAGGCCTAGGCTGGGCACAGAAGGGCACCTAGGAAGTGGGATGAAAGGGAAAAGAGCGAAACTAATACCTTCCCATCCTGAGGCAGCCAGGAAGACCAGAAGAACAGACCTGACCGGTTTAAGGCCAGGAGAATACTTTTTTTTAAATTCCTTCTTCCTTTCTGTCCATCTTTCTTTTTTTATTCTTTCTTCCTCCCTTTCCCTTATTATTCCTTATTCCTTCCTCCTTTTATTTATTTTTATTATTATTATTTTTTATTTCAAAAAAATTTTTTTCCTACTTCCTTCCTATCTTCCTTTCCTTTTTCATTCCTTCTCCCTTCCTTCCTTCCTTTCTTTTTCTCTACTTTTCACACAGGTGAAAACCAGGAGCTGTGAAAAGACCAGAGTTAGACCCAAACAGGAGTCATCCCAAAAAACGGAGACAGTGAGACAAATTTCACTTTGCTACTCCAGAGCACTTGCAAGGTGGGAGTGGTGAACAGCAGTACAATTGCTGGAAGAGGAAATCCACCAACAAAGGAACCACCAACAGAAAACAATGGAAGAAGGTGAAGGAGGTAGTAAAACCCACACTAACCTCAATCCAGGACCGACCTGGAGATACAACCAATTGGTGGAGAAATTACCCACAACAAACAACAGAACAAGAGTAAGAGAGAAGCCTCAAAACCTTGTTAACACAGAAGAATCAGCTTCAACACAACCTGTCCACACCTGCACAACAGAATACAAGGTGAGGTAGGCAGAGTGACACTCGGTTAACCAGCTGGAGGAAAGGACCCACCAAAGAAAGACCCAACAACAACCAAAACCCAAAGACATACAGAGAGCAAACATAAACGACAGTTCAAAACCAGAGAGCTGAGGAGATTAAGGAGACTGCACCACTGAATCTCACCGGTATTCTACCATAGAAGTTCATTCCATAATCACGGGGAGTCAGAACAGATCAATTTAAGAAACAGAGGCTAACAGGAAGAGTCTCACAAACAATGGGAAGACAAAGAAACAATCCCCAAATGAAAGAAAATGAGGAAACCCCAGAAAGAATGATAAATGAAACAGAGGAGAGTAAACTATCAGATACTGAGTTCAAAGCATTGGTTATCAAGAAGCTCAATGAGCTCACAGAGAATTACCAGAAACTACAGGGAAACTACAATGAACTCACTGCAAATTATATCAACATGAAAAAGGAAATAGAAACTCTCAGCAAGGGCCAAGAGGAAATGAAAAATACAATTTCTGAACTGAAGAACACAGTAGAAGGAATCAAAAGCAGGCTCTATGAAGAAGAAGATCAGATCAGCAAGCTGAAAGACAACGTAGAAAAAAAACACCCAGAAAGAAGAAGAAAAGGAAAATAGGCTCAGAAAGAATGAAGAGGGATTAAAGTAAATTCAGGAAAACATGAAATGTAATAATATCCATATGATAGGGATACCAGAAGCAGAAGAAGAGCAAGGGATAGAAAACCTGTTTCAAAAAGTAATGTTTGGAAAACTTCCCTAATCTGATGAAAGAAAGACTCACACAAATCCAGGAAACACAGAGAATCCCAATCAAGAGGAACCTAAAGAGGCCCGCTTGAAGATACATCATAATTAAAATGGCAAAATTCCAAAACAAAGAGAGAATCTTAAAGGCAGCAAGGGAGAATAAGGAAGTAACATACATGGGAGCATGGATAAGACTGGCAGCTGACTTCTCAATGGAAACGCTCCAAGCCAGAAGAGAATGGCAAGAAATATTCCAAGTAATGAGAACCAGAGGCCTGCAACCAAGGCTACTGTACCCAGCAAGGCTCTCAATCAAGATAGAAGGCCAAATAAGGAGGTTCCCACACAAAAGAGGCCTCAAAGAGTACACCTCCATCAAACCAGCTTTCTAAGAGCTGCTAAAAGGACTGCTTTAAGGAAAGGAAATAAAAGAGAGAGAGAGGAACACAGGTACCAAAAAATGGCAATGAATAAGAACCTATCAATAATAACCTTAAACATAAATGGGATAAATGTTCCAATCAAAAGACATAACATAGCTGAATAGATAAGAAAGCATGACGCACACATATGCTGCCTACAAGAGACCCACCTCAGGATAAAAGACCTACACAGACTGAAAGCGAAGGGCTGGAAACAAATTTTACAAGCAAACGGACAGGAAAATAAAGCTGGGGTAGCAATACTCATATCAGACAAAACAGACTTCAAAAAAAGGGCCATAAAGAGAGACCCAGGAGGACACTTCATAATATTCAAGGGAAGAATCCACCAAGGAGACATAAACACTGTAAATATATATGCACCCAACATAGGAGCACCCAAATACATAAAGAAAATCTTGGAGGACTTCAAGAAAGACATTGATAGCAACACAATTATAGTAGGGGACTTCAAAACCCTACTGTCAAAAATGGACAGATCTTCCAAACAAAATATCAGCAAAGATATTGTGGCATTGAACAATGCCCTGGAAGAAATGGGCTCAACCGATATATATATACCGATATACCATGCTCATGGATCAGAAGAATCAACAACATCAAAATGTACATACTACCCAAAGCAATTTATAGATTCAATGCAATCCCTATCAAAGTACCAATGGCATATTTCACAGATATAGAACAAACACTTCAAAAATTTATATGGAACCATAAACGTCCCCGAATATCTGCTGCAATTTTGAGAAAGAAGAGCAAAGCAGGGGGCATCAAATTCCTGATATCAAACTGTATTACAAGGCTACTGTAATCAAAACAGCCTGGTATTGGCATAAAAACAGACAGATAGACCAACGGAACAGAATAGAGAGCCCAGAAATAAACTCAAGACTCTATGGTCAATTAACTTTTGACGAAGGGAGCAGCAGCATAAAATGGAGTAAAAATACCCTCTTCAACAAATGGTGTTGGGAAATCTGGACAGCTACATGCAAAAAAATGAAACCCGAGCACCAACTTATTCCACACACAAAAATAAACCCAAGGTGGATATAAGACTTAAATGTAAGTCGTGACATCATAAAAACCCTAGAGGAAAATATCAGCAGAAAAATCTCAGACATTCCACATAGCAACATATTCACTGATATGTCCCCTAGAGCAAGGGACATAAAGGAAAGAGTAAACAAATGGGACCTCATCAAAATAAAAAAGTTCTGCACAGCTAAAGAAAACAGTATTAAAATAAAAAGATAACCAGCTGTATAGGAAAACATATTTGTCAGTGATACCTCAAACAGGGTTTTGATCTCCAAAGTATATAAAAAAGTCATAGGACTCCACTCCAGGAATACAAAAAGCCCAATTAAAAAATGGGCAAAAGTCTTGAACAGACACTTCTCCAAGGAGGACATTCATAGGGCCTAGAGACATATGAAAAGATGCTCAGCATCACTAGCCATCACAGAGATTCAAATTAAAACTACAATGAGATACCACCTCACACCAGTCAGAATGGCCATCATAAACAAAGCAACAAACAAGTGTTGGAGAGGATGCGGAGAAAAGGGAACCCTACTGCACTATTGGTGGGAATTTCCACTTTGGAAAACAGTATGGAATTTCCTCAGAAAACTGAAAATGGAATTGCCTTTTGCCCCAGCATTTCCACTGCTGGGATTATACCCTAGGAGCCCTGAAACTCCAATCCAAAAGAACCTATGCACCCCAATGTTCATAGCAGCACAATTTACAATAGCCAAGTGTTGAAAGCAACCTAAGTGCCCATCAGCAAATGAGTGGGTCAAGAAACTATGGTACATCTATACAATGGAATTCTACACAGCAGAGAGAAAGAAGGAGCTTATACCCTTTGCAACAGCATGGATGGAACTAGAGAGCATTATGCTATGCAAAATAAGCCAGGCAGTGAGGGACAAATGCCATATGATCTCACGTTTAACTGGAACATAATCAACAAAGAAAAAAGCAAGCAAAATATAACCAGAGACATTGAAATTAAGAACAATATAACAATAGCCAGAGGCGAGGGGTAGGGGACTGTGGGGAGAAGAGTTTTCAGGAACTACTATAGAGGACACATGGACAAAACCAAGGGGGAGGGTGTAAACAAGGGAGGGAGGTGGGTTTGGATGGGGTTGGAGGGAGGGGAGGAGATAAAATGCAGACAACTGTAAGTGAAGAACAATAAAATAATTGACAAAAAAAGACATGTTAGGAAACATTGTGACTACCCTCCAGTGCTATTTCATACTAATGCCAGGTAATGTCTCAGATGATACATGTGAAACATCATGACAATGATTCATTCTTAGCATGAGGAGCTGTCTGTCAAGCAGAAAAGATACAATCATGCAATTCAATACACTTCCACCCATCAAAGAGATGTTTTCTGGTGTCCTAATTTCCATTCAATAGATCATATTAACCTCCTGTTGAACAATAAAGTTAAACTAGATATAATCACAGGCTGAATAGCAATCTGTTTAATCTCATGTAATTTCTTAGGTACAATGATATTTTTGTTATGGGTATTCATCAGGCACAGAGAAAATGTTGATTCATATACTTCATTCTTTGTAATCTAATACTGCTCTACTAGAATGTTTGTTTAAAAAATTAGAAGATCAAAATCGGGAGAAAATTTTTCAGTTCTATATGAGGAGTTGGTTTATGCATCTTAGTATGATGTTATAGTTGAAAGCAAAAGAAAATACCCAATCATTGTCACATGAAAGTAATCACAAGTACCTGGCCTCAAGTATTATTAACCTACTTATAGGGATTTCTAAGTGCTTTAGATTGAATTAGTGACCCTAATTAATCACTCCTGCCTGGATGCACTCCTTCATCATGTGACTTTACAGTTCCTCTCCCTAAAGGGCAGCTAGTGAATTTAGGCTAGACCATGTGACTCTTTGTCCAATGGAACTGGGTGGAACAGACCATGTTCTAGTTTCAAGCCTTAGCAATAAGAGGATCCCTCATGTTTCTCATGTTTCTGCTTGCCTTTTTACACTTCTGTCATCAGATGAGAAAAGCATCCCTGAATAATCAGCTAGTCCAAGGCATGCAGAGAAGGCACAGACTCAATCTGCAGCTAAGAGCCAACTAGCTGAGCCCAGTTTAGATCACCTGACCCCCACCCAACCCATAGACAGGTGAGCAAAATTAATGCTTACTGTTGTATGCCACTGATAGTCTGTTGTTAGGTGTATAGGTGACTAGCACAACATACTAAAATCTTTTATTCAGCAGCATGCCCTTTTTTCCTGTGATATGTACGCATTACACACACTGACAAAATTTAGAGTGTCAGGTACAGTGTTAGACATAGAGCACGCCATGGTAAACAAACAATGCTCATGGTTGCTTATTGTCTATTGGTTTGAGCCTCATAATATCTCTTACCCCTCTTGACCTAACTGTAAGTATGGTGGGGTGTCAGAAAATCAGGCCAGGAATTATTTGATTTATTTATAAGCAATTCACAATTATATTTATATAGCAATGATTCACATTGGCATGCTTTCCAGATAACTGAAGTTTGAATCTCAAGCTCAGAAATTTGAACCACATTGGCAGGAGATGGTATTACCCACTTCTCTATCATCTCAAAGGACATGGAACATTACTTAACCTTTCCTCAATGACTCAGGGCCACCATTATTAACTACAGTTATTGTGTTCTGCTGTAATACATATCTCTTTCTCTCCACATTTCTCTTTGCCCTTGTTACTGGAAGGCTATCAGCTGTCTATTCTTCTGCTGTCACGCAACCTGACTCTAATAGTCTTCTTTCCCCTAACTTGCCTTCCCATAATTCCTACATCTCGACCAGATAATCAGCTTATTATGTATGTATTTATAGGAAAGAGACTCAGAGTGTGATACTCTGTCCCTCTCATATTAAGTGGAGAGTTTTTATGCATGGGCTTCTTAATAACAATTTCGGGCCCTCACAATTCTTTCTTGCTAACTTTAGGGTTCAAGACAATATTCCAGAAAAAAAGAGGCCATTGGAGGACAGTCTGACTTTTAAGGGAGGTTTGACATATCTTATTTTTATTGTGCTTTAGAGATCTTTAAAGTGTTTTTCATATAATCTTATTTAATAATCACAAAACTGTTCAATAGCTGGACAGAAAGGGTCTCAGACCTAAATGGATTCCCACTCCAGTGTGAAAGCAGAGTGTTTCTGTTCTCTCTAAATGCCTTAGTAAGATTACAGAAAATCAATAGGTGGAGGCTCTAAAACCTCAAGCACCATACAGCTGTAAGCACTTTATCTCAAAAATGAGCATCAGAAATGAAACATGACTATAGGTATTCAAATGTGCCAGCTCATTAGCAGAGTATAAGGAGAAATATCAATCAGGAGTAGAAAAAGAAGCTGGATGAATACTCTACCCACATTGAGTTTTGGAATTTCTAAATCAGTTGTATAGAATTTTATTTAAGCAAATCAAACCAAACTAGCCTATACTTATTTGCTTTACTATTTAAAAATATATTTGTCTTAATTTTTTTAGTGTTTTCAGGTTGTATTTCTTTTTCTTTTTTTCCCAAAATGGTTGGTTAGGAAACCAGATACTGAAGCAAGATTCCTATTTTAGAAAGTAGAAGGGTTTTGCTGTTTTTTCCTAGGACAGGTTTGAACTGCACAGGTCCATTAAAGGTCGATTATTATTTTTTTCAATAATTACAGACAGCCCTTTACCTTTGTGAGTTTCGCATCTCTGTGTTAATTTTTACTTCTCAGAATCAAATCATCAGTTGTTCAGAAAGCTAAATTAATGTGAAAGATTTATATGTTCATTGTCTTGCCATCACCAGGGGTAACAGGGCTGAGGATTACTTCATTTCTGAGTGTGCAACAAACAATGTTACATATAATGTTCCCATTAGTTTTTCTAGTCACATCTAACACAGTGCCTGGGACATAAAAAGCACTCAATAAATGTTTGAGGAACCGATACATTTGTAAACTCATCAGATCTGTAAATTATTTGCCTTGTTTATTCAAGTTACAGCTATTTGAGAATCAAAAAATAGAACTAGATTTAATGAATCATTAGTCTATCATTTGCCAAGCTATTTGTATTAATCACGACCTCCATTATTAATTGCCTTCTGTGTACAAATGTCCAATAATGATACAGAGAGAAGAAAGCAGATGCAGGAAGAGAGAGCAAGTGGGGAAAGAAGCAATTACCCTAAAGTAGACCTAACTGTTCCAAACACATTGCCTTTGGCTTCGGTTCACATAATAACTGTTTCTGTGCCGTCTTCCAGTGTACACTGCATGTCAGCACATCTGACAGAATGAAGTAAAAAACAAATACCTTCTGCTTCTCTCCACATACAGTCTATGCACATAGGCAGTAAATGGGTTCAAATGCCCTCACAAAAGCATGTTCCATCTGTAGGCTCTATTTGCCACACATGGGGTTATGTAGAAACTGTTCTGAGAAAAGTTCTCAGCTATCTGTTCTCATCATTATCTCTGATAGCACCTAAAATTTTATGACATGAAAATATGTAATTTGGATTGCTGGTTGATATTCTCCTCTTGAATCTATATAGCTCACTGAACAATTTAATTGCAACAGGTAGACATTTGCATATCCTGTACATATTTAACCTTAGCAACCCTATAGTCAGATTCCTCCAACAGCTGTCTAAACATCACTCATTTTAAATTCAGTTATTCTGTAGGATCTCAAAACTATTTTCTATTTGTTATAGTTATTATTTAAAGAGATCACATGGTGAATTCTTTTTAAATAATTTTTTTATTTCCTTTTATTAGGAAAAAAGTATAGCAGGAGGAAAAGTAAAAACTAACTCCCCAATTTTCCCTACTCTTCTCCCAAACTCACCCTTATCAACAAAGGTAACACTGTTGACAGTTGAATATATATCCTTCCAGTAATTTTCTATAAGCATACTAACACTGATACATACATATATATGCACATATATTTGTACACATACACACGCTATACAATCATTCAGATCCTATTTTTTGACCTTATACGATTCGCCATTCCTAGTTTTGTAATCCCATTTTCCATTCAGTTTGTAGCAGTATTTTAAAGATAGATCTTCATACACGTGTAAACTGCAGTAATTGATACAGAAATCAGTGATCATCCCTGTTGGGGATCGTGTGTGTGATGTATATGTGAGTGCGTGCATGTATGTGTGTGTCTCACCTAGCAGACCCGGACAAGACAGAGGTGAGGGGGGCGAAAGATGGCGGCGGAGAAGGAAGAAGCGTGATCACTTTCCTCCGGCCCATGGGCGGGATATCTGGCCGATTTTGTGAGGAGCAGAGCGATCACCCAGCTGTATTCCGGTGTGGGGGAAGATTGGAAACCAGGACTGCGCATAAAACTGAAAGATCAGCTGGTAGGGAGACTGCTTCAGAGGGAAGGGGTCCCTCGGGCCTCACGGGGAGCCGGGAGGTCTGCGGATCCAGTTGCAGCAGCTCCCTGGTTTGCGCCAGGTTCCGTGGGAGGGAGCTGGATTGGGGTGTGTGAGTTGCCAAAGCAGACACGCGCGTCTGTTGGAAGAGCCTTGGTCCCCAGCAGTCTGGAGGTCGGTGCGTACCTGGGGACTGATCTGCAGAGGCTGGGGATCCCAGCGGGAGGAATTGGAGTCTGAATTTAAAGGCGAACCCAACCCCAGAGCGCCTGGATTGGACGCGCACCCGGTGGAGCCAATCGGGGGCGGTTGGCATAGGTGCCCCACCGGGCGCCCAGGCCTGCGGATTGCAAGCTCCGATTCCAGAGACAAAAGCGATCGGGGAATGCAGGGGCGCGGAGCTCACACCTGGAGGGCCTGAGACACAACCCAGACCTGCGGTGCTGAGTCCCTCTGTGCAGGAGAAACAGAGGAGCTACATTGAGCCCCACTGACAGGAGACACAGTCCTCATAAACTCCGACTCAGGGTGGAGGTCAGGCGGCCCAGAGGAGGTGCTGCAAACTACCGGCAACTACGCTGGTGGCGGAACGGCAGCTAAGAGTGCAGCCCAGGAAGACAGCAGATCTCCCAGCCTGACGCTGTTGAAGCCAGCCAACAAAAGTCTTTTTATTATTTTTATTTTTTATTTTTTTATTTCTCTCGTTTTCTCTTTGTTTCTTTGGTTTTTTATCCCCACCCTCCTTCCTATCTGTCCCTCTATATGTTTTTAACGCCTTCTACCTTCCCTTCATTTGGTATTCCTAGTTTTCTCTTCCTTTTACTTCCTATTTTTTGTTATTTTTTTATTTTAGTTTATTTACAAATTATTTTCTTCTTTATCTTTCTTTTTCCTTTGCTTTTGCTTTCTTTTCCTTCTTCATCTCCCTTCCCCTCACTTCTTTATCAACAGGTGAGACATTAAAACCTGGAATTGTGAAGAGAATAGAGTGGGACCCAGACAAAAGTCAGACCAAAAAACAGAGAGTGACACAAAATTAACTTCTCTGCTTCAGAGAACTTCACAGATCAGTTTAAGAACCAGAGGTTAACAAGAAGAATCCCACAAACAATGGGAAGACAAAGAAACAATCCCCAAATGAAAGGAAAGGAGGAAGCCCCAGAAAGAATGATAAATGAAACAGAGGCAAGCCAACTATCAGACATTGAGTTCAAAGCATATGATATCAGGCAGCTCAAGAAACACGAGAAGCTCGATGAACTCACAGAAAACTACCAGAAACTACAGGGAAACTACAATGAACTCACTGAAAACTACATCAACTTGAAAAAGGAAATAGAAGTTATTCACAAGGGCCAAGAGGAAATGAGGAATACAATATCTGAACTGAAGAACACATTAGAGGGAATCAAAAGTCGGCTCGATGAGGCAGAGGATCGGATCAGCAAGCTGGAGGACAAGATTGAAAAAAGCACCCAAAAAGAGCAAGAACAGGAAAAGAGGTTCAGAAAGAATGAAGAGGTATTAAGGGAAATGCAGGACAACATGAAACGTAACAATATTCGTATTATAGGGATACCAGAAGGAGAGGAAGAGCAGCAAGGGAAGGAAAACCTGTTCGAAAAAATAATGGTGGAAAACTTCCCTAATCTGATGAGAGAAAAAGCCACACAAATCCAGGAAATACAGAGAGTCCCAATCAAAAAAACCCTAACAGGCCCACTTCAGGACACATCATCATTAAAATGGCAAAATTCCAAGACAAAGAGAGAATCCTAAAGGCAGCGAGGCAGAAGCAGGAAGTAACATACAAGGGAACCCCGATAAGGTTAGCAGCTGACTTCTCAATGGATACACTCCAAGCCAGAAGGGAATGGCAAGAAATATTCCAAGTAATGAGAACCAGAGGCCTGCAACCAAGACTACTCTACCCAGCAAGGCTCTCAATCAAGATAGATGGCCAAATAAGGAGCTTCCAAGACA
>PVJI01029571.1:0-15147 GCA_004026765.1 Micronycteris hirsuta
TGGAAGGAGGCTCGCGGTCGCTTTTCGAAGCTCTCCCCGAGTCGCAGGCAGTGTTCCTCGCGGTCCAGCAGCGGGTTCGAGGTCCCGTTCATGGCCCCGCACGGGCCTCGCGCCCGGACCGGGGATCTTCCGGCGCGGCCACGGTACCAGCTTCCGGCGCCGGCGTCCGGGAGAGCGGTGCTCCCGGGACACCACCCCGGAGCGCAGCAGGTATCCAACCGGCGCCCACCCGGCGCCGGAAGCAAGTCTCCTCCGTGTAGGGGTGGGGGAAGCCTTTGAGGAAGCAGGGATGCAGGACTTCCGGCGTCGGGGAGGCACTTCTGGGTTCGTAGCGGAAGTGACGGAGGCGGTGTCACGGCCATAGAATTCCGTCGGGATTCTGAGACCCTCAATGCTGGTTTGTCCATGCTCAGAGGTTTTTTTCGAGGCGGCTCCCAAGTTCTGCTTCTGAAGCCTGGGTCTGAGTGAGGGCTAAATGAGCTCGGCCCTACCTCTCCAAGTGAAGCTAGGGACAGGGACTGATGACGGTGAGGCTAGAGCGCGGCGGGCTAGATTAACGCGGGTCTGCTAGCCAGTGTGGCAGGGTCTCCGAGGGCTACGGCGGCCGCGTCGGCCGAGTTTATCCCTAGTCTCCTGAGACCGATAGATCCTCGGGCCACTACGCCACGAGTCACTCGTCTCTTCTTTCCCTTCATGCGGTGTTGGCGGTGCGAGGGCCTCAGTCCCTCGTTGTGAGAGAGCTTCTTATGATCAGAGACTCAGGCCACCCGGGCGTAGCTCCTTCTTCCCCGAAAGAAAACCGAGTCTCCGATTGATGGGAAACGATGATCCCAGTTCTGCCTCGCAACTGACCACCCTCATCCAATACAGGCAGCTGTTGCAGTTGTTAATTCACCGCAAAAATTAATAATATTTTCTCTCCAAGATTTCTCAGTCAGTTCTTGAGAGTGTCCTTTTTCTAAACTAAAGAGATTTATTTTTAATGGGTGACTTATTCTGATTTGAAGTGCATGAGAGACCTGGGCCACTGAATGTCAGCCCTCTGATGGTGGGGACTTTGTCTGGATCTCCTTTGTGACCTCTCCTCGTGTAGCAGGCAGGGTGTTGTGTAGTCAGCACTAGTAAATGTTTGGTGACATGAACTGTTTGGTGAAAGAACCTCCTGGAACCACTAACCAGAATGTCATTCTTTCCTTGCGAAGTAGGAATACAGCCTGAGCCTTGAACCCAACCTGAGGAACCACATCTGAGAAAACCCTGCCTATGTCTGCAGAATAAACCTGGATTCCTCAAATTATTCGTGGATGGGGAATCTTCAGCAGTGTTAAATACATTACCATCAACTTATGAGATGACATCTTTGCAAAGGAAAGGGCTGCAAGGAAGGATTCTCAGCTCTGAAGAAGAGGAGAAATTGAAAAGAGACCAAGTTTTAGTGTCTGACTTTAAGCAGCAAAAACTGGAAAAAGATGCTCAGAAAAACTGGGATCTGTTTTACAAAAGAAATAGTACTAATTTCTTCAAAGACAGACACTGGACCACCAGAGAGTTCGAGGAGCTCAGATCATGTAGGGAGGTAATGTTACACCTTACTTGAGCTTTTGTTCATTTAAAATATGTAGGTGTGCTTTATTGCATTTTTATGGAGTGAGGTAGAGAATTTATGAAGCCTGTCAGAATGGTTTGTATCTTAGAGAGAAATAGACTGTTCTCAAGTAGTTTTAGCAGTTCCTGGGTTGTATAATACATAGAAAAGAACTCTAGTGGGCATTTCTGTTTCTTTAAAGCAGGGGTGTCCAACTCATTTTCACCGGGGGCCACATCAGCCTCACGGTTGCCTTCAAAGGGCCTAATGTAATTTTAGGACTGTGTAAATGTAACTACTCCTTAACTAGGGGCAAGGAGCTTGGTGTTGCTGCCAGGTAGAAACGAGGTGCCGGCAGAATAAAACAAGGTGGAGGGCCGGATTGGGCCCGCGGGCCTCGTGTTTGCCACCTGTGTTTTAAAGGTATCCAAAAGTTGTAAACGTTACATTCATGCTGAGTAACTTCAATGACAGCTTCATGAGGATGATGATGAACTATACCATGGCTCTGTTCTAGAACTTTACATCTGTAACTTAAATGGTGTAATAGCACTGTGACGTAGGCACTAGTGTGAACCCTACCTGCTGATGAGATTGAGGCATGAAGCTGTTTAAGTGGTTTGTTCAATGATAGAAAACAGGGGAGGGGCGGAGTCTGGATTGAGTGCAAGCAGTTTAGTCTGTTCTCTTAGCCATCATGCTGTGTTTTCTCCACACCAAACTGCCCAGTGTTGGACAAGTTGAGATATCAGTATTAGCTTTTGGTTATCAGTTTACTTATTTATTTCCTCTGGGGACGGAGACCCTGTCTTTTGTGTTCTGGATCTTTTAGTTTTTTTTCTTCATTACGCAAATGTAGGGCACCCTGACTTTGGGTTGATCTCTTTTCCTCAGTTTGAAGATCAGAAATTGACTGTGCTTGAAGCTGGCTGTGGAGTTGGGAACTGTTTATTCCCACTTTTAGAAGAAGACCTGAATATATTTGCATATGCCTGTGATTTTTCTCCAAGAGCAGTTGAATATGTCAAGGTTGGTACACCGTCCAAGTGCTCTGTTATGTTTCTGGTTTTTTAGGTTTGTTTGACCTGCCCTTTGTACCCATTTTCCAAGTTTCAGCCCTCTCCCTGAAGGTAACCAGCTATGATCATCCTAAGTGTACTTTTCCATTTACATACACGTATAACACATACAGAAAGACAGCAGAAAAGTAGAAGTACCATAACGATGCTCATATACGTATATCAAAATCAGTGATTGCCAGCATTTTGCCACATTTGCTTTATAAGACTTCTTTGCTGAGCTGCTATAAATTATAGGCACTTCGCTGCTAAACATGTCTGCATACGTCTTCAATAAGTGTTTTCTCTCCATGACTACAAAACACACATCTAATAAGAATAACTGCAATCTTCTAATGTCTTCAGTGCCCAGTCCGGTTTCAGGTTTCCCCAAATAGTCCCAGGTGTCTTTTATAGCTGTATTTAATCAAGGGCTGTATCTTATACTTCATTACACACCTTAAATCTCCTTAGCCTAAAACATTCCTGCCCTTCACGGTGGCCTTTTTCCGCACCGACATTGAGTTTTTTGGAGAGTAAGCCATTTTCTGTAATGAGGGCCTACATTCCAAAATGTTTTGATTGTTTCTTTGTATCATTGTTTAACTTGTTCCTCTATCCCCTACTTTTGCTGTAAACTAGAAGTTAGATTTAATTTGGGGAAATTATTTTTGGGAAAAATAATAGGTGATGTGTCTCTCATACTGCATCATGTCAGGAGGCAATAATGTCTGGTGATCTTACTGTAAGTGATGCTAGTGTTGGTCACTGGGTTAAGGTAGGAACTACCTAATTGTACAGATATTTCCCTTTTGCCATTAACAGATATGTGGGGGTTACTTTGGAAATATGCAGGTATCTAGTTTTCCATCAGCTTTTCACACTTCTGGCATTCATTAGACTTTTTGTTTAATATTGGTATCATATTGTATTATAAAAGCAAGTTATTGCTTTTATCATTCTACATTATATCTTGCAGAGTTTTTTATCTACCACATTTTATTTAGATGTTGTAGTATTCCATAAAATGGATATACCCTACTTTAACAATTACTCTGTTGATATTTGCTTAAATTATTTATAATTTTCTGCTCTTATAAGTAGGGTTAATATAATCAGCATTATACACATGCTCCCTAAACACATGCACACATTTTTCTACATGTTTCTATATGTTGAATAATGGAAAAAAGAGTATACACATTTAAATTTTAATAGATAATGCCAAGTTTCCTTCCAGAAACTCAATAACAATTTATAATTTCACCAATAATATAAGGATACCTTTTACTCTAGGCCTTCAACATTTAATGTCAGTCTTTTTTATATCTTGCAGTCTTATGGGCAAAATATAATGTCACCATATTTTACTTTGTTTATTCCTTATAATCAGTGAGGGTGAAGTCTTTGTAATACGTAAATAAGCATTAGGTTTTTGGGGGGGGGTTTTTGCTTATGAATCCCTTCATTCCACATATATTTATCAAGAACCTAATGTGTGCCCGTCACTGTTGTGAGCATTGGGATTAAGAAGTGAAGAAAATGGACAGAAAACCCCAACTAATATGGAGCTTATAGTATGAATTGTCTGTTGATAACCTTTTCCCATTTTTCTGTCATTTTTGCTCTTATTTTTAGTATATATTCTGGATATTCTGTTGTATGTGTTGCAAACATTTCTAGTTTTACTCAATGTTTTATTATATTGTTCTATGACAAAATTATGTTACATTTATTAATCTGTTCACTTTGAGATGCTAAGGTCTTATATCTTGTTTAGGAGTTCTTTTTTTTTTAAATTGCATTTTATTGATTTTGCTATTACAGTTTTCCAATTTTGTCCCGTCCACCCAGCTTCCCCCCTCACTCCCTCATTGTTCATGTTTGTGGGTCATGCATATATGTTCATTGGCTACTCCATTTCCTATGCTGTACTTTACATCTCCATGACTGTTCTGAAACTACCAATTTATACTTCTTAATCCCTTCGCCTTTTTGCCCATCCCCCCAAGTCCCCCTCCCATCTGGCAACCATCAAAATGTTCTCTGTATCTATGGTTCTATTTCTGTTATGCTTGTTTGCTTTTTTTTCTTCAGATTCAATTGTTGGTAGATATGTTTATTGTCATTTTATTGTTCATATTTATGATCTTATTTTTCTTAAATAAGTCCCTTTAAATTTCGTATAATGGTTTGGTGATGATGAACTCCTTTAGCCTTTTCTTGTATGCCCTTGAATTCTCAATGATAGCTTTATTGGGTAGAGTAATATTGGTTGTAGGTCCTTGCATCTCATCACTTTGAATATTTCTTGCCAATCCCTTCTAGCCTGCAAAATTTGAGAAATCAGCTGACAATCTTATGGGAACTCCCTTGTAGGTAACTAACTGCTTTTCTCTTGCTGCTTTTAAGATTTTCTCTTTGTCCTTAACCATGATGTGTTTTGGAGTGGGCCTCTTTGCATCCATCTTGTTTGGGACTCTCTGCATTTCCTAGACTTGTATGTCTATTTCCTTCACCAAGTTAGGGAAGTTTTCTGTCATTTTTTTCAAATAGGTTTGCAATTTTTTGCTCTCTCTCTTCTCCTTCTGACACCCCAAAGATGCAAATGTTGGAATGCTTGAAGTTACCCAGAGGCTCCTTACATTATCCTCATGTTTTTTTTTTTTAAAGATTTTATTTATTTATTTTTAGAGAGAGGGGAAGGGAGAGAGAAAGAGAGGGAGAGAAACAGCAATGTATGGTTGCCTCTCACACGGCCCTCACAGGGGACCTGGCCTGCAACCCAGGCATGTGCCCCGACTGGGAATCGAACCGGGACCCTCTGGTTCCCAGCCCGCGCTCAATCCACTGAGCTACACCAGCCGGGCTATCCTCATGTTTTTTGGATTCTTTTTCTTCTTGCTGTTCTTACTGGATGTTTTTTGCTTTCTTATATTCCAAATTGCTGGTTTGATTCTTGGCTTCATCCCCTCTATTGCTGACTGATTGCCTGTAAATTGTTCTTCATTTCAGTTAATGTAGCCCACATTCTTACTGGTCCTTTTTTTTTTTTGGTTTCTATGTCCTTTTTAATGCTGTTGAAGTTCTCTCTGAGTTCATCTGCTCTTCCCCTAAGTTCATTGAGCATCCTTATAACCAGTGTTTTGAACTCTGCATTTAGTCGTTTGCTTGTCTCCATTTGTTTAGTTCTTTTTCTGACGTTTTCAGTTTTTTCATTTGGGCCATGTTTCTTTGTCTCTTCACTTTGGCAGCCTCCCTGTGTTTCTTTCTATGCATTAAATAGAGTTGCTATGATTCCCTGGCTTGGTAGAGTGGCCTAAAGGAGTAGGTGTCCTATAGGGCCCAGTGGCACAGCCTCCCATCACCCAAACAGGGTACTCAAGGTGCACCCTTCATGTGGGCTGTGTACACCCTCCTCTTGTAGTTGAGACTTGATTGATGTTGGCGGGTCAGTGGGAGGGATTTACCCAGGCTGATGAACTGGCAGTGAACTGGCCATGACCACTGCCTACCACTGTGGAGGATCAGCCGTTCAGGGGTCCCCTCCACAGAGCAGGACTTACTTCAGCAGGATTCTGGTGCCCACTGAGTCCGCCCCTGGGTGTGCTTTGTGTAGATGATTGGGTGGTGGTGCTCTGACATGGTCTGTAGCTGTTCACTGGGTGCACTGGCTCTGGGACTCCCCAGGAGGTACAGGCCAATGTCAGCCACTGCCTGTATTCTGTCTGGGGCCACCTGGCATAAAGCTACAAAGCGATCTGAGATGGCTGCTACTTGTGCTGGGCTTAGAGGTGCCCAAGTGAGGCCAATCTGTGAACCAAGGCCAGCTGCTGCTAGTGCTGGGCCTGGGGCCACCTAGCAAGAGGTAGAGGGGCTCGCTGAAGCCAGCTGCTGCTTGTTTGAGAGAATTCAGGAAAATCCGAAGCATGAGCCAAGACAAGCTTTTTGTATGGAAAAGCCACCAGAAACAGCTTGGGTGGGCCCGAAAGTTGTTTGGTGCCAAGCCTCAGGGAATCACCAGGGCATGGCAAACAGTGCAAGCCAGGTTGTTAGAGTCTCAGATATAGTGCCTCGCCTGCCAGCTCTGTGGGGAAGTCTCGTTAAAGAAACAATGGCCTCTGCCAGCATTTCTGTCTGGGAGAAAGCTGCCCCCCAGCTCTTGCCCTGATGCCAGACACTCCATCTCCTCCTCGTTTGCCTCTGGTGCCTTTCAGGCTGCTACCCTGGTGCTGGAGCTCAGGAGTGAGTCTGAGTAAGTCCATGCGTGGACGCTTTAAGAGAAACTTCCAGGGATTCCAGCAGTTTCTGTTTTCTGCAGCCTCAATCCCCACTGGTTTTTGCAGCCAGAATTTATGGGGACTTATCTTCCTTGTGCTGGAACCCTGGGCTGGGGGGGCCTGGTGTGGGGCTGGGACCCCTTACTCCCCAGGTAGTTCTCCCAATTTTTAGTCACCACATGTGGGTGTAAGACCAGCCCATTCCGTGTCTCTGCCCCTTCTACTACTTTTAATGTGGCTTTTTCTTGAATTCTCTAATCGTAATTCGGCTCGATTTCTGGTGGTTCAAAATAATGGTGTTTCTGTAGTTCAGTTGTGATTTTGGTGTGGTTGTGCAAGGAGGTGAGCCACGCTTACCTAGGCTGCCCTCTTAGCTTTCTCAGTATCTGTTTAGGATTCTGTAATCACCTATATATTCTTTTTATAATTTTGGTTATTATGTTTTCTGATTAAACTGGAAAACTTTTGGTCATTACTTCTTCAAATATTTATTCAGCTCTGTTCTGTCTTCTGCGATTCCAGTTACGTGTCTGTTATGCTGTTTGCTATTGTACCACAGCTCTTGGATGCTGGGCACTTTTTTTTTTTTACTTGTCTTTTCTTTGCACTTTCAGTTTCTATAATTTCTAAGTCCCTATCATCAAGTTTACTGATCCTTTCCTAGGCAATAGGTATTCCTATTGAAGAACCTGCCCAAAGCATTCTATCTGTTGCTATGTTTTTGTTTTTTAGCATTTCCAGATGGTCCTCTTTCTATTCTCTCTCTGCTGAAATGACCTACCTGATCTTGCATGTTCACCTTTTTCAATAGAACCTTTAACATTTTAATCACTGTTTTTTTTTTATTTTTTGAAAGATTTTATTATTTATTTTTATAGAGGGGAAGGGAGGGAGAGAGGGAGAGAAACATCAAAGTGTGGCTGCAGCTTGAGTACCCCCCACTGGGGACCTGGCCTGCAACCCAGGCATGTGCCCTGACTGGGAATCAAATCAGGGACCCTTTGGTTCACAGTCCTGTGCTCAGTCCACCGAGCCACACCAGCCAGGGCTAATCATTGTTATTTTAAAGGCCCAAACTTTTAGTTCCAACATCTGTGTCATATTTGAGTGTGGTTCTGATGATTTGAGTGTGGTTCTTGTAGTTTTTTGTCGAGAGCCAGATATGTTATGTAGGACAGTGGATACTTTGGTAATAAGGATTTGTAATAATCTAGACAGAAGTTGGGCTGTATTTGAAGTCTGTTGTTGCTATAGTTACCTGCAAGGTTTGTTGTTGCCATGGGCACCACAGACATCAGATTCCTCTGGTGACTGCTTTTGTTTTTCCTCTTGGCTTTAGGTCTTCCCTTTGTTTTGTTCCCCGTAAAGAAACTGTCTCTTCTGGCTCTTCCAGCTGCAATCCACCATTATTATTACTGGAGACTTGTTGGTGGGGTATGGGAGAAGGGATTATTCCGTAATGCTCTAATTTTCAGCTTTCAAACTACATGTACACCTGGTCTTGAGACAGGGGTGTGACCTTCTGCCTCTCCAGCACTAGAGCCTGTCTCTCTCATCCCTCCCCCAGCGGTGGGAGGTACCTACCAGTGTCCTCATCTATGGTCTTGAGGTCATTCTCCCTGCAGATTCAGACTAGATCTGGGCAGAGTGGTGCCCTTCCCCAGTGGCGGTGCCCGAAGGCTGCAGGCCTCAGGTGACTCTTCCCTGCAGATTAAACCTTTCTTCCTTAAAGGACATGGGGACATCCAGCACCAGAAAGAACACCGTCCTCTCTTTGAGAGCCTGGTGCTGTTTTCTGGCAGAAACCCCTACAAAAGGGCGGGAACCACCCTTGTGGCATCAGCCGCCAGGAGCTTCACACTGTAACAGCCACGCTCAGTCTCCAGCAAGTTGTCGGATGTCTAGTTGTATCTTTTCAGTCTGGAGGCTTCTGTCTCAGGTGAGCGAGTGCTTGGGTCCTATCTTTCCCTGAAGGCACCTGTCTCTCTCCCGATTTTGGGAAGGATGGCTATTTTTTGTCCTCTTTGGTGGGTGCACAAAAAAGTTGTTACTCTGCTGTCTGTCCAGCTTTTCCTTATTGCAGGGCTGGGGGCTACATTTTCCCACCTCTGTCTATCCTGAGCTGCAGCTGGGAGTCCTTTAATTCATCTGGGTGACCAGTAGTCGTTTCATACAAAGAGATGTCTAGTTGTCCAAATACCATAAATTGAGTAAAAAATTCGTTTTTCTTTCCTGATAATTGTTACCTTTATTATCTGCCATTTTATAAATTTAATGATCATTTTTGTCACATGCCTTTTTCCCCATCAGGTACTGAATTTCTCCACAATCATGGGTTTGTTTGGGGACTTCCTCTCCTCAGTCTATTTGTTCCTATTCTCAAACCACGTTATTTTAGTACTACATTCGTCATGTTTCGATGTTCACTAGTGTGCCTTCTCCTTCATTGTTCTTCATTTTAAAAAATTAACTTGGCTATTTCTAAAGATTTTTGCTTTCAGGTTAATTAGAATTACCTTGTCAAGATTCTAGAAATTTTGTAGGATCCAGTTGAAATTGCACTGGATTTGTAAGTGGAATGAAAGGTAGTGTTGGCGTCTTTTCAATAGTGAATCTTCCCATTCAATAACTTGGTATGTCTTTTCAGGTCCTTATTTATACTCAAATTTAAAATTTTTCTTTATAATGTCCTTACACATGTGTTGAAATCCACCAACCAGAATGTACCAGGAGCACGCTTGTAGTAAACAGAAGTTGGGTTTATTAAGCTTGCTGCAGCAAGGGGAGATATACCCAGAAGCATTGTGGGAGGACTTCTTGCAGGATTTGGTTTTGTGGTGCATAATTTCAAAGGAGGATGAAGGAAGCAGAAGCCAGTTTGGGATTATTATCCCTGTGGCCGTGTATGTTTCTAAAATGCTCAGGTTTGAATATGTGATAGGCTGTGTTCTCTCCTCAATTAAAAATGATTTGTTAAAATGAAATCTTGCCCCTCACAGCAATGTCGAATATTACATGCTTTAATGTGCAAGCGGCTCATAACTCAGTTGTACCCATAACAAAGCGATCAGTGATCTCTGAGCAGCGGAACACGAGTGGAAACAGAATCTCCTTCTGAGGCCGTAGTTCTCCATATGTACCAACATGGATGTTGAATTAAAATTCTTTTGTGTGTTTCTCCTCTTTAGCAAAACCCTTTATATGACACACAGAGATGCAAGGTCTTCCAGTGTGACCTGACCGAAGAGGACCTTCTGGAGCACGTGCCCCCAGAGTCCGTGGATGTGGTCATGTTGATATTTGTGCTCTCTGCTGTTCACCCTGAGAAGATGCGCCTCGTCTTACAGAACATTTACAAGGTCAGTGGTTTGGAGCCTGCGCTCGAGGAGTCGGACATCCCAGTCTTCTCGCTTCCCTTCCCTCCGAGGATCCTGTACTGTCGAGGTTCAAGAGCTCCTGTTCTCACTAGGTGGGCTGGATAGCCAGTGTGCGGAGAGGGATTCTCCCACGTAAAACATCCCCCCTGACCTTTAATTTGTCTGGTGACTACTGCTGCTCTTCGGAGCTCGACCAGCCTTGGAGCAAGGATGATTTTTGCAGACACACATGACCAGTGGTAACCCTGCAGCCCACCCGGGAGGCACCAAGTGCAAGTGTGCGCCACCCAGAAAGCCCGTACACCTCACCTGTTCAGTGAGTCGTGGGCTTCGGTCAGTCTGCTTTACAAAGGGAGAGGAAAGCATTCAGCAAGTTGAAAAGGTGAATGTTAGGTAAGAGGGATTCTGTGTATTTAGAGCTATACATTAAAATTTAACCCTGATTTCAGTTATTTTAAGAGTAGTGAGGTAGAAATTTTAAGACACTAGAAACCTGTTAGGGAATAATTATTCCCACTTAAAACAATATTTTAAAAAATATTCAGGTATTGCCACATTGGTTTTAGCCTTCCGAGGTTTTTTTAAGTTTTTTTTTCTCCTTAACCCCTCCTTTCCCTGCCCCTGGTATCTGAACACATGAGAACCCAGCATGTACCAGTAAATGGGCATGGAAGTGACCTGAGTTAAGAGGGAAGAGATGGTGGGATCACTTGATTTGAAGGTCCAGGTTAAGGTGAGGGATTATTGAAGATGGGGAACTAGAGAGAGCGAAAAAGATGGTGGGGCGGCCAGAGAGTGCCCCGGGTGACAGGGAGGGTAAGGAAGGTTACAGTTTCTAGTGCTTACAGGGCCCCAGGCCGTTACCGTGGGAGTGGGTGGTTCCAGTAGGGGGCGGGCAGGTCTTTGGAGGAGAAGCTCAAGTCACTACGAAGCCAGCATGTTTGGAAGGGTAATCTGCATGTATACTGAAATTAGCCAGAATTAAGAATGGAACAGTATTGAGAATAAGAGAGTAAACCACAAGATACATCCGTCATGAAATGAAGGGACCTTGTCCTGGAACCAGCAGACGACAGTAACAATAAGGGGTGGTGGGTGATATAACCTGACAACAAGGGACCCAGAGCTGGGCGGTTAGGGAGAAGAAAGGGGAATGCACAGAAAGTAGCGGTGAGGAGCATGGGCGGAGACCAGTTAGGTCTCAAGCCCAGGGGTAACCTGACAACAAGGGCCATGGGAGAAAGCAGCCGTGACTCGAGAGGTTGCAGGGAAAACGGTGTCATCGGGGGACAGCCACGTTTCTGTGAGCACACGAACGAAGGGGGCATTCAGAAGCGGTTGTGGGTACTAGCGATTTCACTGATGAAGGTTCCGGGTGTTGGGAAGTAGTTAGGGCAGCATGAGGAATATCGGGAACTTGACCAGGATGAGGATGCCCACTGCCATTCGCCATTACCCTGGGGGACCTAGTCAGCTCAAAAAGACAGGAAAAGATTTAAGGGTGAGAAAGAAACAAAACACATTATTTGCAGATAATATAGTTGCCTAAATAGAAAATATTAAAAGGATTACAAAAGCTGTTGTAAGGTAGATCTAATTACTCCAGGATGTTAACACCAGAGAAATGTAAAAACCACATAATTTTAAGCTGAAAGAAAACCTTAAAGTTGAGTTCTCTCATTTTTGGAATGGAATGGTGAAGTAAACAGACCAAATTGTCATCAGAAGACCCAGATTTTGGTCTGCCCTATGCCCCCTACTTGCCTTGAAACCTCAGGCAAATCACTTTTACTCTGAGTCTTAGTGCTTGTTAAGTGGGTATAATGGAGCTTACCTGCCCACTCCTTGGAGTTACTGGGGAACGAAAGGACCTAGCACTGAGAAATGCCTGGCTAACTAACCACAGTGCCGCGATCAGAGGAGGCATTAGCACCGTCCTTGTTACTTTACAGATGAGACGCACACACAGAGGGCTAAAAGACTTGTCAGGGTCGTTCAGCTAGCTAATGGAGGAGGTGCGGCAGGAGTGAAGATTGCCGAACTCCTGAGTGAGTGTTCTTTCCGCTGTCCCAGGCAGCTGTCATTCCCTTCTTCTGAAATGAGGAATACGTCTTTCTCATGTGAGCCTATTCTTTCAGAATTCTCCCCTCTCACTTATTCACAATTTAAAACTTAGCATTTTTAACCAAGGTAAGACATTTTTATCCAAGAGGCTCTTTACTGACAATATTTAAAATGCATGCTAGTATTGACAAGAATTTGCTAAATGAGGGAATCTGTTAGCACACTTGAAAGTATATATTGTGGACAGTACTTTATATTCTGTTCAGAAGAAGAACCACATCAAACTATGTCAAATGTCTGTTATAGGCAGTATATGTCATATATCTTAAAAGATGTCTTGTTGATGGAATGGGTCAGAATAAGAGTTAATAAAATGTGTGCCCCCTTTGAAGTCCACTCTACTTTGGTAATGTTGATGCTGTTTGAAAGAATTTTCACATAAAAAGCTAGTGTCACAGTGCGTACCCCTTTCTTTTCATCCTGAAAAACATGTGGCTGTTTGCTTTGTAAGACGGGTAGTTACATCCACTCCCTGCTGATCTTTCCTTTGTACTCGGTGACACCTGTCTCTGATAGGCTTTAGTGGGCGCTCCCACTTGGGCCTGACACTGAAGCCCTTCCCCGCACTCTGCCCTGGCCGGCCCGCTCCTCCTCGCACCAAGAAGCGCGGCACAGTGGGGACAATACTCAGCTACTCCTCCCCCAGGACCCCTCTTTTCTTGTCAGTGGGATTGGAATGACCCCCCACACACATGTCCCGAGGCTAACAGATGTTTCTGGTTCCACAGCATGATGCTTTTTGACCCCAAGTGTGAGTCGCAATTGCAGGCAACTCACTTAACTCTTCCGATGTCAGTTTCCTCTCCCCACATGAGGCTGAGAATCACACTCCTCCTTTCCGCTCGGAATTGGATGAAGATCCAATGAGACAGTGTCTGGAGTAAGCTGTGCAGTGCTGGGCACGTGCCAGTTCCTGCGTGGTGTGCAAGCTGGGCGTGATTCCAGCACAGGGACACCAGAGTGAGACTCGGAATGAGGAAAGCCAGGCACAGTCAGTAAAAAGTCAAAATGACACCATGTGTTTTTAAAGAGACAGTTGGACCACAGGGTCACGGAATAGGAGATGCTTATAAAGTGTTGGGAGAGGGTGCTTTAATGAGGGTGAGACTGTTTTGTTCAGTATCTGTAAAGTTTTCATCGTTTGACACGGGACCTTCCAGAGGGTGCTGTAAGCTCTCAAGAAGTGTCACCTCGTGGGCACGCTGCCCGGTTTGACCGTGCCTCTGAGTAGCAGGCCCCTTTCCCTTCAAGTTACGGGGTTTCAGTCCGACCCCTTGCCTAGTGATCGTAAGGGCAGGTTCATTTCATCTCCAAATGAATCAGATTTTTATTTCATAGTAAGCTTTATTTGACTGGGTTCCCCAGACTTATATGCAGCCAACTTTTGCTTTGTAGGTATTAAAACCAGGCAAAAATGTCTTGTTCCGCGACTATGGGCTGTATGATCACGCCATGCTTAGGTTTAAAGCCGGCAGCAAACTCGGAGAAAACTTTTATGTTAGACAAGATGGAACCCGATCGTACTTTTTTACTGATGGTAAGATTAATGGAACCTGTCTCTGTTTACCTGATTGCGTCATCACTGTCACACGGGTTGGGGGCGGGGGTGGCGCTACTTAGCACGTGCGCACGAGACCCTGGAACAAGCTCTTGGTCACACGCCACTTACCTCGCTCCTGGGACAACACAGACACAGCCTCCGGCCACGGTGAGCTTGCGGCCTCCTCTGGTGACAGTGTCTCGTTAGCCGGGTTAATGGACAGGCCCCGCCATGCCATGCGCTCGCCACCCCCCACCCCCGGAACTGTGCTGGAGAAGGGGAGGCAACTCAGAATCCTCTTCACGTTGTCCAGTCAGACATGGAGGAAATAGGACAATGTATTACCTTGTAGTTACTCCCCCAGGTCACAAAGAAACATTTTTTAAAAGATTTTATTTATTTATTTTTAGAGAGAGGGGAAGGGAGGGAGAGAGAGGGAGAGAAATGATGTAGAGAGAAACATCATTCATTGGTTGCCTGTCCTCCACCCCCCTAACAGGGTCCTAATGAGTGGCCCAGACATGTGCTTGGACAGGAATTGAACTCATGGCCTTACAGTTTGTGGGACAATGCCCAACCAACTGAGCCGTACCAGTCGGCAAAGAAACAGCTTTCTATACAAGTGATTGGGTCTGTATTTAAATACAGGAATTTTCTATAGAGGGGCCCTTAAGTCATTTTTTATTAAAAAAAAATTCAAACATGCGTTTTAAGCCTACTTAATAATCTAGACCATAAGACAATTATCTTTTTAAGCTCTTAAAAAGCATTTTGATTTCTTGAAATAAAATATTCTTTTAGATTCTAAATGAAAAATGAGTGAATACCATTCAGACTGCAAAATCATAAAAAATGTCAGGTGAAAATTAAGCATTCGTTTTAATGTTTCTGATTCATGAAATTTGTTGAAACCAGTTGTGAGTAAGTGAGAAGATGTGGTAATGTCTATAAAGTGCTTCAGAACACATCTTTGGAGTAATGCTCTTAGAGTATTTTTGTTCTGTAGCCATTTATTCTATTTGTTTATTTCACACATAGTGATGTGGTATTTGGGTTAAATTTTTCTTAGGGTCTATCACCAGCAGACGACTTTTTCCCCCACACTGGTCACAGATTTTCCTCCTTCACGTTTAGATAGGTGAGGTGCTTGGTGAAAATTGAGCATGCGCACTCTTTGTGTGAG